>RJJA01000081.1:0-179253 GCA_003724045.1 Lepidurus arcticus | reverse complement strand
ATGACCCATTTCGTTCAGCTGCTTCGCCATGCTTTCAAAAAGCGGGCGACGTTGGACACTAGTCTCAATTTGCGTGTAGTGAGCTCTCCATAAAGCAATTAGATGACTTGTTTCACGTTTGGTCCATTTTTCGTCGTTACGAAGCCCTTCTTTTTGTTTGATGCTTAGTCGCTGCGTAGTTAGGAAACAGGTGACATCCCTCTGATCGTTACCGATAGTTAAAGGAACTTCCGTAGAAATACCGTCTTGGCTTTGCAAAATAACAGTTAGGTTCCCATTTTTGGCAAGTTCGATTGCAGATTCAGTAATATCCATTAAATTGGCCACCTAGAACTGATTTATAGCTACATTTTAATAAACATGTTGAAGTAAATCACGCATTATTAATTGTTGGCTGCAAAGTTGAATTTTGCAAACAAACGTTGTTTTATAAGCCTTCCAATGAAAAAGTAGAAGTAAATGCATTTACCGGGTTTCGATCTTGGCGGGGATTCGAATTTTAAGTTCGTCTTACCCAGAATAATTCGGAATCAGTCGGAAGTTGACATCCGATTGTTGGGGTTGCTTATTTAGTTCCTAATCTGTACATTCCGGCTCTGTTGTCGCCATGGCGCGCTTGTCAAATTTTCAAATTACTACAAGGGCTAATGGAGATCTTTCTTGTTCACATTTCAGAGCCACACATTCTGTTATTCCGCCGCACTAAACCGGAGAATTCTGATGCCAACACGTGGCCGGTGTCTTCACAATCTTAACTTAATTATTATTATTCCTTTTATGACCTTTTAAAACCAATAATCAACTTGCAAAAGTAAACTGTTTAAAAAACTCATTTGTACCCGAGTAATGAATGACATTTATACAGAAAAAATTCAAGAATGTAGTTAATAACTACATTACGCAGTTAATTATTACTAGTAGTTATTTTATAAAAACAAGTTCAGTTTTAATCTTCTTTTGTGTTGGACCATTTTCACCATCGTCTACTTCTCGTTTACGGACTTCATTTGACAAAGGTACAGGTTCAAGTTCAGCTTTCATGTTGGCAAGCTCTTTCTTTACGGGGCTTGCTTTGGCAAGCCACGAACTCATAAATTTGCTACTTGCCGACATTACAGGTTTTGCTACGCTGTAACCGAAGAAAAATAAAATAAGCTACAATTCCAGTACAACTCAATGTTGTTTAGTACTTCAAGTCCACTGCCGCTGTAAGTGACCTATCTTGATTTCGCACGCTCCCGACGAGCGTTGAAACCGGGTGCGATTGCAGGTTCGATGCAGGTTTTAATGTCGCAAGAGCCGATTTTGCGTCCAAGCGACCAAAATCAATCCAGTTCTAATAAATGTATATTAAAATGAAATCATAGCATATTGATCTTACGTCTATTTCCTTTTCAGTTTCCAATACTGCAGGCATACGTTCATGAATCCATGACATAGCCGGGCCCGAGTCCATAGTGACGACGGAATAGCAATAAATGGGAGGTCCTCCCTATAAAGCCAAAAAACGCAGCGTAGTCGAGGAATGAATTCCTTAAGAAAAGTTAAGTTTTTACGTCTTGGGATTTCCATGTGTCGAATATTCCTGCCATTGTAAGAGGTTTGGGCCCTTTCCAGCCCTTTTCTTCATCCCAAAAGTCCACTTCTTTACCTTCAAATGTCTTTGGGTCTCCAATCGATATCTGCAGATGACCAGAAAAGAAATTTAATCAGTAACAATCACTCATACAATATATACGAATTTATCCTTACGCTTTCGGGTTGAGGAAAATATATGAAATAAGGCTGCTTCTGACCTTTCTTTATTGTTTTCCATTCATAGAAGCCATCACATAATACAACACAACGCTGTCCTTTCTTAAGCGGTACGCTATAGAGCTTTTTGTCCATCATACTCTCAATTCTACAATTATTGGTGGTCAGACCATGACCAGTGGGTTTTCCCTAAACAAAATTAGTTATCATTAATTATATAAAACTATTTATTAGGGTCAAGATATATTACTTTGTGCCAAGGTGGAATTATTCCCCAAAGCATGGGTTGAATCACGCGCTCCCTGGGATCAGCCCATGGATCAAGCCATTTCTTTAAAAGTAAAACTGGAGTATACATGGTTGGAGAATGGTTAGTTGAAGGTCTATAATTGCCTCCACCCGTGTAATCGGTATAGTCTTTCCATTCTGCTGGCTTGAATTTCTGGTGACTGTCATCCTTGTATGCACACGCCTTGCAAAGTGAAGAAGGTTCGAGTGTACTATACGTATGCATAAAAACTTTGGTGTTATAATACATCTACAAATATTACATTAGTTTAAATTACCAAGAAGTTCTTCCACACATGGCCAAAATGATACAAAATCCTAAGCAAATAACTCTTTTTTTGTCTTTGTAAGTACGCCGCGCGGAAGCACTAATTTGCGCTTAAATTGCCGCGTGCCGGGTACTCTTTGTTTACTTAATCGTTTTACTCACGTCCAGCTTGTTTGTAATGTACGTTGTTCTATCAGTTTGTTTACAATTTTGTTTCCACGTGCTTGCATGCCTTCTTGTTTTTCGTCGAAGTGCCGGGAGCACCTTTATGATTGACGAATCATCATATGATTTATGAATGATCTACGATTTACGGTCGTCCAACCCTGAGTAAGGAATCAAGGCGTACGATCAATAAGACTCGCAATAATTTATTATTTGTTTAAATTTTAATATTGCGATTCTTTTTTGTGGTGCTGAAAAATCGGAATATTTTGAAAAAGGAAATGACTATAATCTCAATGGCATCGCCACCTATTGGGCTTTCTGAGGAAACAGCAATTAAAGAATGCGAATAACAAGCAATGCAGTAGAGTTTGTGTCACGTACTGTTTGACGTCATAATACTTACTCTTCAAAATTTGTGCATGAAAACACCTTACGTGTTCTTAGGGAAAATCTGTCTTCAATGGTTTTGGCGTTAAATCAGTTAGAAAGACACGATACATCATGACGGACGCAGGCATGTTAATAGTTTTGTCAGTTGTTATGTTAGTGGGAAGTTTCCTTGCAGGGTCCATTCCCCTGGTTATGACTCTATCAGAAGTAACCGAGATGTACTATTTACTTCCAGATCCAGGAAACTAATTGTCCTCTAAATTACAGGAGCGAATGCAATCGGTTTCAGTTTTCGGAGCAGGCTTACTGGTTGGCGCAGCCTTAGCGGTAATTATTCCTGAGGGAATTCAGATGTTATACTCGGCACAGTTTGAAGGTAAAAAATTACCAAAGGTGCCCTAAACTTGTAATGCGTTTCTTTTAGAATTGCGAAGAAAAACTCACGCACACAGTGAAGAAAAAGAGGCAGAAGCCTCACCTTCCTTGCGTTCTTTGGATCACCATGACCACGAAGGGGCGGATGATCTTCATTTAATCATTGGGGTAGCTTTGGTGTTGGGATTTGTATTTATGTTATTAGTGGATCAAATTGGTAGTTCAAAAAGCAAAGGTAATTTTTTCTAAAAAATCATATGGCCTGTCTAAAGCATGATATATCTTTGTCTAGACATCGAAAGTGGTGGTCGACAGCAAAAGACGTTTACTGCCACACTTGGATTAGTAGTTCATGCTGCAGCTGACGGAATTGCGTTGGGAGCAGCTGCTACGACATCTCATGCAGCTACTGAAATGATTGTTTTCCTTGCCATCATGCTTCATAAAGTAAAGAGCTCAACGGTTAAGGCTTTACTTAAATTTTTTTTACATAGGCTCCTGCATCGTTTGGGTTGGTAACGTTCTTACTACACGAGGGACTGGACAGAAATCGTATCAGACGGCATTTATTGATCTTTTGTTTATCCGCACCTTTGCTAGCCATTATAACTTATTTTGGTATCAGTCAAGTAAGGATGAACGTGTTTGCCAGTCATGACTATAATGTAACGAATTGATCCCCATAGAAAAGCAAAGAGGTCTTGACAACTGTTAATGCAACTGGTTTCGCCATGTTGTTTAGCGCGGGAACATTCCTTTACGTAGCTACGGTACACGTACTACCCGAAATTGCCTTACGCTCGGGATCAAGTCATTCACACTTGGGTAACCAGTCGGACAATCAACCGGACAAGATTGGTTTTACACGCATGGAACTGTTGTTGTTAATTACGGGCGCGCTATTACCGTTAGCCTTAACTGCCTTCCATCATCATTGATGTGTTTTTTTCTCGCGAAAACTGTAAAACTGGTTCATATAACTTCGACTCGTTTCAGTGATTTCAACTATTTTTGGTGAAAACGTGGGTGTCTTTCGGGATTTTTAACGTATGCCGTGATTGTGATAAAATGACAAAACGTAATAAAATATTGCGGTAATTACAGTCGGGCGCATGCTTATCTATCATTGCTTTAAGTTTAGCTCTCATATTATGTATCCTTTATCATCGAGTTGCGTTTGAATTTTCCGCTTCTGCGAGTGCAAACGAATGTCACCGCAGCAGCGCTCCAGTAATGTTACGGCTAACAACATTTTAGGCGGGAGAAAATAACATAAAGAAAACAAACAAGATGCCCAAGCGAGAAAGAAACTCCGAATTAGAAGATAACTACGGCCTACAATATAAAATTCGTGTTACACCAAAAGAAGTTAATTGTGGAGTTAATTCTCAACGGAATATGCAGCCAGTTTACGGTACAATAAAACAAAGTCTTCTCAAAAAAGTCTTCAACTTTGCTTGCTATTAAATATTTCTTAATTGCCTATTTCTCTCTTTAGATCGAACTCTTCGCTTGCTGCAAATGGGAGCAAATGTAAAGAGAGTGGACCTGTCATCCGTCCATACGACAGAATCTCACAAAGGACACAATATTTCAGTTAACTGGAACTGTGTTAACGTTAAGCATACGATGCAGCTTCAAATCAATACTAGTGGAAAACTTTGCTCCAACAACAATAACCTCTTTCATAGCAATCTGGTATAAAAAATAATAATTTTAAGAACTCGTCATAACGCCTGCTCATCTCACCCTACTATATAGCAGCAACAATTGGGCCAGTTCACAGCCTTACATTGCCAAAACTGTTCCTCGTCTTACCGGAACTCGCCAACAGGGAATGAAGCTGGTTTGAATAGATGTAACTTCTGTGAACAAAGATTCTGCTCTCACTGCTTATACAGCTGCCATATATGTTTTGAGTCTTACTGTTCAAGATGCTCGACAACCCTGTAAGGCTCTATTTTTCCTTTAAAAGTCATATATATTTCTTTAATTCCATTCTTGGTTCGTTTTCTAAGGTTTGGAGAAGAAAGTATTACCTGCCTATCGTGTGCTACTACATCACATTAATTTAAATAAACCTTTATGTGTATTATTTTTAGTTTGTATAAAGAACGCAAGAGAACGAATAAAGACGATACTTGAAGATTATACAAGTATACCAACATTTGTTTCAATTTTCAAACATGTACATGCATATTAAATAGGACAGGCGTAAGAGCACCTCATTAAGGCCGCGCGCACATTGATAGGCAGAGAGAATCACGCCATGTAACATTTGTTCTGGCTTATATAATAAAAACCCTACGTTACGAACGTAGACTAAAAGTCGTGGGAAGGAAAAGTCATAAAATTAAAAGTGGTTTTAGCACAACAGCGTTATAAACACGGGGGTGAGGTAATGCAAATCTCTGGTGGCATATGAAAATGCTGGAAATTTAAGCTTTGGTGTCGAGAATCAAATGCATCATGTTTATCAAGTTAGATTAAGACTTAAGGTACGACATTCATTTGGTCACAAGCTTGCAACTTACTCATTCAAAACATCCTCAATAAATAGAACTTAACCTTTATAAGTTTTTATAAAAGCCTTACACCTTCACTGTCTTTCAATGGTCTGGAAGAACCAATCGGTAAACCGTTTCAACTGTTCCGAAGCCGCCTGCGACTCCCCCTGTAACCGACGGTTATCGTCACGTAATCTCCTCACTTCTTCCTCCAAAACTTCCCGCCTTCCTTCCTCGCTCCTTAAACGCGTCTCCAAAGAACCCACATGGCTCTGTAAGCTTCGCATTCGCTCATCAAACCCTGAACTTGCAACCATTCCAGGTACCTGCCTACTTAATCAAATGAGTCACCATTTCTATCTACCTTTAAAGAAATTCAAAAATGATACCCTTGTCCCCGGTTGGGATCCATCCGCAAATTTTCCGCCATATCTTGTATCCAAGTAGCCAACGCCTGGTCAGCTTCATGATCTCTTTCCCTTCCATTTGCAGGCTCGGATCGTAAAGACAATGCTGCTCCCTGTATGGCTCTGGCAGCTGCCTCTACCAAAGTCGACCATTCTAACTGGTCAGCATCTGGGAACAGTAGCGGCACAGGAACAGGCGCTGGACTCGGTTGACTTCTAAGCTGTGCAACACTAAGGCAACAAGTGGCATCTCATCAGACTTTTTTTTTCTTAAACAAACAATTTCAAGTAATGATTCCTTACTCGTCTCGGAAAGGATCAGGCAACGCAGGGCTCGGCGAAGCATTTGAAATGACAGTAACAGGCCGTGCATGTGTGAATATCAATGTTTCCGCCGTCTCTTCTTCATGGTCTCCCCGCTGACTTCGCAGTTCTTCACTGGGCTGACCGTCTTCTGCTTCGTCAGGGTTTATGAGTCGCATCAACTCCTCTTGAAGATTCGACGAAGGCAGGTGTGCACTGCTCCGTTGGCTATTCCTTCCACTGCTGTTATTACGCAATCGCGCTTCCGTGGTTGTACGCGGACTTTGGTTTCGACTGCTCCCACTGGAAGGCGTCAAACGTCCTTGCGCTTTGCACCGTCTTCGCATTACAGGACTCACACTCCCTGCCGATAATTCCTCTAATAAGGAAGACAAAATACATGAAAATATGTGCTCCACCTTTACTTTCAATTCGAAACTTACCTTCGCTTCTCGCTCCCATGAGCCTGTCACTTAATGGACTACTGCTCGCGGAATGAGTCTGGAAGCTGGAATGATGGATTGGCGCCGACTGATTCGGCGAAGAATTCTTCAGAGCTAGAAGTCTTCCATGCACGGCTGCTTGGTAGTCCGGTGGCTACAATCACACGAGGTACAAAGACTCGTTATTCAAACGTCAGATTTACTTCAATTTGACAATCAAAAACAATGCTGAGAAAAAGGGAAACATACTTGGAGCGGCCTAGGCGTCATGTAGTGTTTCTCACGCAATTTCCCGCAACCGCCAGGTTCTTGAGGGGCTGGCACAGGCCCTGGGGACCCTTCTTTCCTGTCTCTCATACTCCGGTCCTTGTTTTCGCTCGCATGAGGATGGACATGTGTAGTGTTGTACCGTGGTTTGGGAGGGGGCGGTGTCATGTAATTGCCATTGTGTGGCTTAAAGATTTGATCATGGGACCGACTTGTTTTCAGTCGATTACTGCTATCCAAACTTCCCCCGACAACGTCGTCACGCTGGTTGGCACTCGATTTGCTGGAGCTCTGAACACTCACATGGCTTTCTGCGTCTGGAAGCGACAGCTTGGGCTCGTTGCCAGTAAACAGCTCACAACTATAACCTGTCCTCAAACGAGACGCCGTGTTCTGAGACTTTCTTTGATTGGGAGTAGCTCTATTAGGTAATGGTGGGGGAGGGGAGTCAGACACGGATTTGACGTCAGAGTCCGGCAGAGGGTCGTACCAGGGATCATCGCTTGAATGCCCACTGGATGTACTTGTTAGTGTACCCTACACATAATACATTTTTTACAAAATTTAAGTCTTTAGACATCTTTTTCATCTTTTTGCTTTATCTCACTAACCGTATCTTTCGGCACAACGATAGGCTGATGTTCTGGATGCCCATAAGAGCGAGAACTACTACCGGTTCCATAGCCGGAGCTCCCTGACGACCGAGGTGGCGATAAACTGCGTTCATTGCGTCCTAAAACAAATCCGCTATGGGGCTCAGCACTTCCAGGCATCGAGCGTAGAGATTCGCACTGGGAGGACTTTTGCAAATTTTCATAGTCACCTTCCAAACTCGAAGATAAGTAAGGACAATGTTCTACATTGCATCCCCTTTTGAAAAAAATAATAATCAGTTTTTCGAGAAAAAAAAGTGTTCCATTCAGATTATTGGTAAATATGGCACGGAATATAACGTACTTTCTGGGTGTTCCATCAGGTAACGGAGGAATGAGTGTGACCGACACCACTAAGGATGTTTTGAGCAAATCCACCATTTGTTCATGGGATAAGTTAGCCACAGGCATTTTGCAAATCTGAAACCAGGAAGACAGTACCATTTGGATCGTGGTAAATGCATTCAAGAATATAAATCATACCTCGACAAGTCGGGCTCCTTGTCGCAGTCCTGCAACCCAAGCAGGACCATGCGGTTGTACTTCTGTAACCAACCCATCTGGCTGTACATGGAAACCCAATTGCCCTAAGGCATTACGATTCAGAGTCATCTCCTTTATATCCGTTCCGGACGTTACCATGCGTAACCGGTCGCATATCTCAGGAATCTCGTCTGCTTCCGTATCGCGGCAATGCAGACAGATTGATTCGCCCTGATGATAATACACCCTCAAACTAAAAGACAGGAATATTAATTACATGATACACGCAAAAGGTTTTTAAACAACCACGACTACCTTGTGGTTGTAGTTGCCCAACCCAGAACCGTTTTGCATGTAATGGCAAAAATGGGAGTCTTGGTCGTCTCTTCCACCAAGATAAGCGTCTCAGCAGCTACGCCCAGGAACGCGGGAATACCACTATTACTACTGTCTTCGACTTGTACTAGCCAACAAACGGCACCTCGCAAATTGCGGTCCGCTTTAAATTTAGCTCGGAGTCGTTCCTTCTTCCTACTCGTAAAAGTCAACATGGACGCTACAACAAAAAGAACACGATCGTTATATCTCTTAGAGAACAATTCTGAAAGAATCATTACGAAATTTGGATCCAGTGTCTAGCGTCATGGCAGTGACATAATTGGCAGCTAAATCTTTCAAGTACTCTTGCCTAGTACGGGTGGCCATAGTCGCAAATTTGGCTGATCTGTGGGCCGCATGTTCGGCATTTATAGCTTTGGCTAGTAGGAATTCCACAAAGGCAGAGTTTTTTGAGAACACAGCTGGATCAGGCAAGGCAGGACCAAAAGTAGGCACTTCTTTGGACCGGCTTATTGCCACGCTATACTGCACGTGTTCAGTGCACGGATTATGGGCGCGTACCACAATAAAAACGTGTTGAAATTGGGAACGGATATTGCGTGGCGTGAATGGCAATGCGCCCGGTTCTTGGAACACAATGGTGACAATATCATTACCGATATGTCGTTTCCTCAACAACTAAAAAAAAAAAATCACTTTAATCCAAGTAAATTCCTACATTGTCTAGTAAACTATGGTAGCTAACAAGGGAGTCGTAACTTTTTTTTACCTGTTGACGGTTATTAGGCGTAAAAGGTAACATAGTCGAAACGTGAAACATAACTTCGCAGTTCTGGTACTGCGCATAAACCGAGAATAAGCCAGTGGAATCCACTACAATGTGAGTAAACAAAAATGAGCTATTTCCTGTTCCAAAAGAATACAAAAAAGGAATAAAAGTCAGCTTTTACAACTCTTACTTTTATTATCCAACCCAGCTTTGTATTTGTCAAAGCTTTTGAGTCGCACCCGTTGCCCAATAAGGTCTAGAAATTCAAGGAATGCCGGTCCAGCGTCTTCATTGTTATACATTTCTTCTTCCGTTGCTTGATGAGCTTTGCAGTACAACACCCCCACTTTGTATTGACTGGACAAGCCTTGCTGATCAAGCTTCAGCAACTGGTCTTCCGTAGACACACCCGAAATTGCCAACCGCAAACTAAACCATCATAAATTCAAGATTTTAAAACCCTGAATTTAAGCACTAATTTTTTCTAAACGTTCTATGTATACCACGACAACTGAATCTCGGGAGCCATAAAATCCAAGACATCCCTGGTATGTAGACCTTTGGAACCAGGCGCTTTTAACGTGGGAATGGCATCTTCCATGATGGTCCCGCGCATCGTTAACAACTAAACCACATGTCCGTTTTATTTCGGTCTCAAACATCCCATAAAGAAAAGCCTTTAACTTACTTCACTGGTACGAATAATGAGGCGGAACTGCGACTGGTTAGAATCTTCTTCCACCTTCTCGCGTTTAATGCTGATAGCTAAAGGACCCAAGTTGTCGTCCATGCCAAACCAATTTTGGTGTTCTAACAATAGGACCAACAGACATTTTTAGTGCCAGTGTCACTTTCGAGGTTCCCCAACATATTATTTCTTGACAACAACAAAAAAGGATCCTTGGAAAAAAAAAACTAAAAAAAAAAAAAACTCACCTTGGCCATAGAAGTAAGTGTGGTAGTAATAAGCACCTTGGTCATTGCCTTCGATCATATTACGCTGTTTTTGATAAGGACAAAGGCCTGTTCGCCAATGCGTGTTACCCGCACGGGATTCCAAGACGGTCACGCCGTATGTATTAGCTGGACGACGGTACAACTCGCTCGGTGCTATTCCATTAACTTCACTATGGAGCTTAACTGTTAGAACGCCCACGAACCCCAGAAAACGAAATAAAAGTTAGCCTGATGAACATGAGTAAAAAACGACGAAAAAAAGTATTATTACCCATATTACTGTTCTTGCCAAGCTTGTCCGGATTTGTCACTCCTCCAACGATCCATTGCGGCTCGCCGCCCAATTCATTACGGAAATACGGGCAACTGTGTAGTAAATTAAAACCGATTTAGACATGAGAACAAGCAACCCCACCAAGAATGCAATTATAGAACGACAGAGTTGTTTCTGACCCAGTTGGGGGAGCTTTTATGACCCTCATAGCCCAATGACTCAAAAGTTATAAAAAAATGAACTACGTCTTGCTGTAGACGGAGCATTATCTTGTCAACACATACCAAAGGAGTTTTTTTTGTGTCAAACAGTGCCAACATATTTGACACCTTTGCGACTATTGTTTGAGGCCAAATTCTTTAGTGCGACAAAAAGGGAAATGACGAAACAGCAACACAAGATAATTACTTCAAAACGAGTTGATTTGTCTTCCCGTCTCCGTGATCGGTAGGTTCGGGCGGGTCTTCCGCTACCCTCAGAGGGGGCGTTTCAGATTCCGGAACACTTCGCTGGCTTCGCAGTGAATTTTTGCCCGTTTGGCCCACCATAGAAGCAGCTGACGCTCCAGTCGTGGTATTTCTCCGTTGCGCGAGCATTCTCCGCAGCCTTGCGGCATACCTGAGCGAGGAAAATGCACAGAAAGATGTTATAAATAAACTGTAGTCACTCGTCAACAGTCTTATCTTGCGTTTTCTTCAAGATTTCATCCATTTTGCGTGTAATCTGGACCATTATCTTCACCAGTGTCCGAGAAACTCACCCTAAATTGACGGTCATGCTCTGCCAGTCATGATGCCCAAATGCTTTTTTCCTGGTTTTCTCTTCCAAGCGTGACTCCGAGTCCATATCCTGTAGCACCACGTGGGCGGCTGATGAGGGCTCCTGATGCATTGTTGCTTCCCCGAGTGCGGATGGGCTGGCGTCCAAATTGGCCGGTACGGTGGCCGTTTTAGTTCCGCTAACAGACACATTGCCCTGGCTGCCACCACTGCTTCGCCACTTGCGGAATAAGGAATTGTCAACCGATGAGCGCTGAGCTACTCCCATTCCGCCACTGCCATTGGGAATTCCTCCGCCGGCTGCCGCGGTGGAAGACGATGAATTGGAAAGCGACGCTGGGGGGACAGACGAGGCACAAGTACTGAGACTAGTAGGTAGTACGACATTCACACTCTTGGATTTGTCTTTCACTTTCACGTGCTCTTTGAGAACCACATTACTGCCCCCGCCCCCATTTTTGCTCTCTTTCTTCTCACGGTCCCATAAAAATTTCGTAAATTTGGAACGTGGTTTAGGGCTGCTGGGCTCTGTAACTGCACTTCGCTGCTGATAGTTAGCGGAGTAGGAAGATTCGGTTAGGGAAACCGGGCCACCACTCCCTCTGGTCGTTATATGCGATTTCGAAGACGTCGAAGAAGAGCTCGAAGATGAAAAGTTGGGTTTCAACAATTCCGCTAGCCGACTCGGTGCGCAGCCTACGCTCATGGACGTATCGTGCAAGGCTTGGTCTCGGGTCAAGGAGTTGTTCGCATTGCCTTCATCTTCGCTAGGGTGCGCACCCAAGTCCCGCAACAACGCGATAAAATCTTCGCGCTCGGTATCATTCCCCAGCGCGTCTATGGAGCCGTGGCTTCCGTACTCGCGATGAACCGAGCCACCTTCACTCATAACATTATTGTTCTGCGTCGTAGTGGAGGAACCGGTTCGTTCCAAATGGCCGTTGGATTGCCTCAAAGCAGGATGCATATGCGCCACTTGGATCCGGGCCGCAGCAGCATTTTTGTTCGAAGTCACTAAACGTTCGCTATAAGACGCTCGCATATCAGGCGTCCCAAATTTACCGTACGGTGAATACAAACCCGACCCATGGGTCTGGGCATGGTTCCCAGTGGGCGTGGTACGCATTTGTGAAGGGTTGTAATAGTGCGGCATGGTCTGCTCATGCGCAAAGCGTCAAGTCACTCAATCAAGGCCCGAAATTGATTCATCATGGGTCCACGATTCCATTCACGTGACGTCACAGAAAACCTCCCAGAATACGCATCCGTCTCCATTTCATCTAACCGTGGAAAACAATGTACGTGAGAAAAACAAAAGACAGAGACAATGAAAAACACCAAACTCCCATCTCCACTTTCTCTATTTGCACTCAGGGCGAACCAACAAGCCAAAAGGAAATAAAAAGTCTTGAAACGTAATCAAACCCAGTTTCTCTTCATTGTGGAATGACCCATATTGCACGGCAAACTCCTCGCCTCAGGTAAGTAAGTATGTATGCTCGTATTCCACGGGATAAAAACGAACTCGTGATAAGACCTTATGACTCAAGCGGAAATCTAGCGCCCTGCCATGTCAAAGGTATAAGCGTCCTTTCTAGAGACTTTCCACGTTGAAAACACATCATTTGCATAGTAGTACCGTCCAAAGGGGGAAACTACGTCGTTTCATTCTCACGGCCTTGGGTTTGCCCTGCAACTGGTCTTAGTTTCTCGGACGATTGTACTGGCTGAGCAGCTCAGGCCAGCCAAGGCAGCTGTGGTAAAGTAAGCAAGCAGGTTTTCGCATGTTAAACCGGAAGTTGGGTGTTCTCTACGCTTGAACGTCCGCCTATACAGTTTTACACCGTTTTCCAATTCCATAATGAACTTATTCTCACACATACTCTCGATTGATATTGGCCACTGAACATAGACGCTCCAAACGGATATCCGATTTTTAATTACCATGCCCCTTTTATGCATTTGTATCTATAATTTTTTTTATCTGATAAGGAAAATTGGACCTGGCCTGCAACATTGGGAGAATTGCAATGTATGTATGTACTGTGTAGTGGAATCTAGGAAACGTTTCCGTATCCTGTATAGTAATTTTTTTTAAATGCAATGTCAAACAATAATGATGTGCAGGAAAAGGATGTTTTAGTGGTTTTACCACAGATTTTTTAAAATCTGATACTGAACCTTGGGTTCTAACGCCACATTCCCCGTTTCCTGCAAGTAACTTCGGATAAATCTTGCATAAGTGAGACAACTCTCTTTACGTCTCAAGGATGGAAGAAGGTGAGCTTTTATTGTAATGCTGCTATTATTAGTTAAACTTGGTTTTGTAGTTTGCACTGTTACCAAAGTGGAGCTAGATCTAACAAAAGCTATTACAGAAGGTAAAAGAGCAATATCGTGAGTGACCTTTTGGCACCTGTGAGGTAATGAGGGAGTCATTTACTCGACTTTAACTACAGCCAGCTTTTTCAAGATATTCTCGCCTATAGGGCTTCCAAGTGGTTCGTTAATCCGAATTCTTTTGTTACTCCACAGCGCACAATAAAATGCGACGAACTCTTAGACCAGAAACAAAATGGCAAAAAAAAGTTTATCTTTTTTGCTCTATTGCCCCCATCCCCCTTAAAAAACGATGGCAGGATGGCGATTAATGCTTAGTTAAACATCACAACAGCTATCAAAGTAAAGTTCCTGTGCCCGTAATTGGACACACTGCCGTATATCTGCACAAGAGTGGGAGGCAAAGATTGGTAAAGCTTGATTAGACCAAGGTAAAACGACCCTGACCGAAACCGACAGGAGCAGGACGGATAACTAAAAGCAAAAGACCTCACAAAGAAAAATGTCCCCTTTTGTAGTACTGTATAGCTCCGAACTCCCACATGCTCGACATTAGCGTCAATTCGAACAATTCCTTCCCAGGTTACTTTCAAATATATGGCCCCCTTATTTCTGGTTTCTGCGGGAAGGTCATATCCATCCCTTTCGCAGTGGCGGAATAGACACACTGTCTGCGACTTAATCGAACTTGATTAGCCTCAATCAAGGCGTTGTAAAATCCGAGCGAAGCGCAAACCCTGAAAACCCGCTTACTAAGCAGGAGGTCAAGAGAAGCCATGTGGAAACACCCTTAGGGCAGTATTTTACACCACAATGTACACTCGTAACCAAGCCCTCGGCTATGTTATAGCTTAGGGGAAGGGAGCACAAACCAGGGTGGAGGAAAGAGTAAGAGGGGATTTTACGAAAACCCCACTTCCGGTGGGAAACGTCAACGTAATGCCGACAAATAAGAGGCCGTGCAGTCCGAAGACGTTTAGATGACAGGCAAAGAGCGTGATGTCTCCCTGTACCAAATATTTCTACTTGGAGAGTAATCCCTCCACACTTGGGGAATGTATGGTTGAGGTATAAAACAAAGACGGCACGACGACTTTGTGTTTACGACTGACGGCTCTGTAGGTTTCTTCCCCTTTAATGTAATCTTTAACACCTTTTGCCAGGATGTAAAATGGAAACGTGAAGGACTGGTATGGCCTGTAAAAGGAATAGTCGAAAGTTTATAAAGCTGTGCTATCTCTAAATGCAAAAAGGGTTGTTTTCTTCTGGGCTTGAATTAAAGCCATAAAACCCATATTCTTCGCAACACGTACTTTTTTAACGAAGCTGTTTAAGACGTGTGAAAAGAGCGTGGAACTTAATGGGTTTTCTTCGCTTTGCTGAAGACAGAGGAGGCTTACGGTAGGGAGGTTTTTGAAATTTCGTTTGGGCTGGCTGAGAATAGAACGGGAAGCTGTGAGTGACGAGTTATTTGCATGTAAGCTAACAGTAAACGCACGAAGCTGCCTGGCGGGATTTTTTTTTTATGTTATACTTAGACTTACGTTACAGGAGCAGTTCTTAAACCACATAAATCCTTGAGTCTATAAAAGTTAGCACACAGGAAGCCTGACCCGTAACCCGTCTAGGAGTACTATAACTCGACCGTTTCTACTACATTCTTCCTAGGAAGTTGACCTTCAATCTGAAACATTTGAATAACTTACTTTGCATAACAAGGATATATCCTCAAAATAACAGGCACTGGTGAGTGTTGATGAATACTCCAAGAATACACAAATATTACACAGCACGACAGGAATATAATCTAAACAATAACCTAAGAGAACCAACACACCCTCCAGACAGTCACATTCCAATTTCTGAACTGATGAGAACCCCACTCCACGCCAAACAATGGCCGCCCTATCTTTCTTTCCTACGGGCTAGTTTATAACAACCAATCAGAAGATCCGAAGCCAGCGCGAGGTTTAAAGCTTGTTGAAATCACGTTTTTATATACCCCCTTACTTTTTTCTATTTGAGGAGTTAAAATAAAATGCAGTCAGAAGGAGCAAGCTATTAATTTCTTTAATTGGACTAATTAACTTGAGACAAACATTTCGGGTTACAGTATCTCAAATATACTAAGGATGCACTCATCATTCAGTACTTGTTATGTTTACTTAGCGTAAAGAAAAAGTAGATCGAAAGATAAATATATTTAAAGTCTAATTTATCAATTGAATATTAATTACATATTTATGGTCAAAACAGCACAGATATCGCCATCTAGTGGTTTTTATATCTACTTCCAGTCAAACCAATTGCTTGCGACACTTTATTGGGCTTTCTTTTGTTGTTGATCAGCGTGTGTTTTAAGATTCCAGTATGTCTCTTCTAACAAGGTATTTCTTTGAGATTTAATGTATTATGTCTATTAACTGTTATTTATAGCGTTCTACCTGCTCCAAGCAAGGTTCCTTGGGATAGAGAAATTGAAGACTACAAAAAGCAAGCTGAATCGGCTCAAAATCGTACTACTTCGTTAATTGTAGCATCGAAAAGTGCTCCTCCTTATGGCCAAAGAAGGGGATGGATGCCACGTACAGTTGATGTGAGATTCTTTACCATTTACTCTCCTGGATTTCACTACTTAGATTCTGTAGGATTTTGGTGATGGAGGCGCGTTTCCAGAAATCCATGCTGCCCAATACCCATTGGATATGGGACGGAAGGATAAGCCAGCCACAAGCAATGCCCTAGCGGTTCAGTTGGATGCAGAAGGCAAGATCAAATACGACATTCTAGCTCGACAAGGACATGACAAAAAGACGGTATGTACAAACATCTGTTTGTTTTGGCTATAAAGATGCATTCTGTTGTAGATCGTATACTCCAAGTTTACTGATCTACTGCCAAGCGAAGTCACGAACGAGGACGACCCTTCTTTACATCGCCCAGATGAAGAAGTAATTCAAGACATCACTGAACGAACCCGTGCGGCATTGGAAAGGTTAACACAGAGCAAAGTTGCTTCTGCTTTGCCCGTCAGAGTTGCAGAAAAGCTTGCCCCTCCGCAATATATTCGTTATACACCTGCTCAGCAAGGTGTGGCTTATGCTTCTGGAGCTAAACAACGCGTAATCCGTATGGTAGAAGCTCAGAAAGACCCTATGTCTCCACCACGCTTCAAGTAAGCCCATAGCTTACTGTAATTGACTTATCATCTACAAACTCGATTTTTGTAGGATTAATCAAAAGATCCCGCGTGGACCGCCATCCCCCCCAGCTCCAGTTATGCATTCTCCAACGCGTAAAGTAACAGTGAAAGAGCAACAAGAATGGAAGATTCCTCCCTGCATTTCTAACTGGAAAAATGCCAAAGTAATTTTTACGTTAGCTTGGAATATATTTCAAAACTAAGCTATTGTTTAGGGTTACACGATTCCTTTAGATAAACGTCTAGCGGCTGATGGGCGTGGCCTGCAGCAAGTCCACATTAACGAAAATTTTGCCAAGTTGTCCGAATCTTTGTACATTGCGGACAGAAAAGCTCGTGATGCTGTAGAAATGCGTGCTCAGTTGGAGAAGAAACTGGCCCAAAAAGAAAAGGAGAAAAAGGAGGACACTTTACGTCAGTTGGCCCAAAGAGTGCGCGAGGAACGCGCTGGGTTGAGAACAGCTGGCCCGTCGAATGCAGGTACAGCGTAGAGTAGCTTAAATAAGATCTTTTAAAATCAAACTCTGCAAAATCAAACTCTAGCACCCGAGGAAGTTCGAGAGCGTGATGAATTGCGTCATGAACGTCACCGCGAGCGCCAACGTGAAAGAAATTTGAATCGCAATGCACCGGATAAAAAGTACGTAGTGTTACTAAATATATAAGATTATTTCGTAATTACTCTTTTATTTTCAGATCTAAGTTCGATCGCCAACGAGAGCGCGATATCAGTGAACAAATCGCTTTGGGTCTTCCAGTACGCGCATCCAACACTGGCGAAGTCTTGTACGATCATCGTTTGCTAAACCAAGCTCAGGGAATGGATAGTGGTTTTGGAGACGATGAAACTTATGGTGTTTACGATAAGCCATGGCGTGAAACAGGAAATTTGGCCAGTCACTTGTATCGGCCGGCGAAGAATATGGACAAAGACCTTTATGGTGACGATTTGGACAAGTTGATGAACAGTAAACGGTAATAACAACTCGGCTTACTATCACTTCGTTTTAATGAAGAGGTTCATTTTTCATTCTTTTATTCAGGTTTGTGCCGGACAAAGAGTTCAGTGGAACGGATCGTGCTGCTGGGCGCGCTGGACCAGTACAGTTTGAAAAGGATGAAGATCCTTTCGGCTTGGATAAATTTTTGACCGAAGCTAGGCATGCCAGTAAGCGCCCTGGAGGGGAAGACCGAGACAAAGACAAGGATAAAGATAAACGTCGTCGTCGGGACTAGTTTGTTTTGTCTTTTCTGGTTGCGGACAATATTTCAATAAAAAGTTTTGCGTAATGCCCTTTCAAATGTCTTTAAGAAGAAAAACATTTCCTTAAACAAAAAAAAAATATTATGTCTTCAAGCATTCTCAATCCGCAAAATATTTTTTAGACAAACCTCACCTTTAGACACAATAAAAGATTTCCCAACGAAAAATTCGACTAAGGTGTTGCTGTCTTAAAAATTGTTTGCAGAAAACTTGCCTTCTTCTTTATCACACTGAGTAGCTTGTCGTCTTTTCAACGAAATTGCGACACAAGGTTTTACTGAATTCCCCAAAACTGGATCAATGTGTGTATCAAACCGCATACATGCAGCATTATAACTACCATTCAAAAACTACAATGACTCTTTAATTTTACATGCGTCGTCACGAGATGTGTTTTGAGATCTGGATGCAGTCACGACATGAAAGTCATACAGTTCCGTTGGGTATCAGCGCAGCATGGGTTGTTTTTCGTCTCAGATGTGGCAACTTGCATCTTATCCACTGCCGGTTGTTAAAAAAGAGCTATAGTTTTAAATTTATAAACCGAATATGGTATTAAATTTATGCACCGAACTGGACGTATTTACCATTTTGTAACAAATGTAGCATGCGAGAATATTGAAGGCGCTAAGGATTGGACTACCTTTGACTATTAAGGCCGCATAGGTTTTACATCGCGAAGGGAGTAATTCGGTTAGGTTGAAGACCCCCGTTCCAAGAACTACCAAGTATGGCAGTGAGCAGAGCAATCGCACTGTCGAGTTAACTAGAGTGATCTTGTTTACTTTCGATTAGTTGACAGGTCATTAAAGGTTAATACAATAATACTGTACCAAAGTTACAAACACGTTGGCGGATCGTCTCAGTTGATCTTTGTACAAATATAACTGAGAGCTTATCGGACGTTGTCCTTCATGGTTCAAAACGCGAATCTGGCACCGCAATTCCCTGACTATATAAGGTACCCTGGTCCATGCCAAAGCAAAACATCTCACGAAGAGACCAATAAACATGATTATGTACAGAATATGGCGGAACTCGTGCATCGTGAAATTCACTGAACACCTGTGGGAAAATTTGCACCACAAGCATGGGCTTTGAGACATGAAATATGCAAGCACTTCTTTTATAAAAATACTAAGCGTACGTGAAGCCTTCGCCTTCTTGAACGTAGTTCGTCCAGATATCCCAAAAAGGTAGAAAAGATAGGAAAAAAGAGACTAGTACGTTTCTAGCCAAAGTCTTCACCACGGGTTGCCATCGCCACAACCGTGAGCGGTATCGATTTTTTGACAAATGGTATCTTTGGCGTAAATTAATCAAGTTCAGCTTGCAATCCAAAATCCAGCAAAATATGCCTGCAATTGAGAACGAGCACAAGGAAACTATATATTATCATGCCAAATCTTCAAAGCAAACCGCACTTACCTTACCTAACATAGCTTGCAAACGGCAATTCAAAATAAGAGGAAATCTTGCTAAGTTAACCCCTAAAACGTTCTGGACAATAGTTGGGTATTGTGTAAGTATAACCAGCAGATGGACACCTGATTCACAAGCAAATCCAAAATTTTGCCAACTTCGTAATGGTACATAAGACCCAATCGAAATTACGGCACTTAAATGGATACAAATGGATACTGGACCTACATTTGAATATGAAGAGTTTACATAAGTTATCAACTTCCTTGTTATATATACCTAATGCTAGGAAAGCATAACCGCAATATACTCGCCATACTTCTAATGGTAACATCATTCAAAGGTAAGCGACTCACAGTGCATTATTACCCCGAGTTTCTGTCACTTGAATTACTAGCCAAATGACCTTGTTATCCCACGACAAAGCGTGAACTAATCTGATGAGTTTGCTATAAGTTTTGTGTTCAACGAGGGGCCTGCATTTGCTAACAAGATTACGTCGAAAGGACGGTTTCGTGTAGGTTTCGCTTGTATTATCGCATTCAACCGACATACCAGAACTACAGTTTTATTCGACCGCCCCATGGCATTGGTAAAATGATCACAGGGTAGCTAAAAACCACGACACATGATCATGTCAAGGCTAAAAGTAACAACTCGTACTTTTGCGCTTGAACAATATAAAAAATACAAAGATGTGGAAACTCTTTTTAAGAACCACCTCTGAAGGTCAGTTCTTGCTAGCTAGGCACGGATTAGGTCATCCTTCCTCAAATCGACGCATGATTCGCCTACATATCTTCCAGTGCATGCAACCATGACAGATATACTTCCCTTTTCAATTTAAAATTAAAAATGCTCAAATCTTTCCGAAATAGTTCAGGAAAAAGGCGACTGTGGATGAGCCTAACTTTATTGAAAGGACAATGAACTAATTACGGTAGCTGATAAAGTATAAAAATTTTCAACCAGTTTGGCTTGACGCCACTTATGCTATACGTGACAAGCTTAATAGCTTCACCTGCATATGAGCGATGTGAAGAATCATTTTACATAAACCACAGTCTCTCCCGCCCTTGAACTAGGGCTTTGACTTGTTTTAGACCTTGACGGAATCCCAAGGAATCTTCTTAAAAGTCTAGAACCCTCGTGCCTTATAAGCGCGAAAGTAAAATGAGACAAATATATTTCCACTGAACGCGGTTTCACAAATTGTCAGGTTGGGGCTAACGGTCATGTCCTTCTGGTACAAGAGGAAAGGAATCGCTTTACCTGAATGGACATGAGAATAAGTACATAAGGGACAAAACGTTCTTGGGTTCGTTCGAAAAGGGCCCAAGGCTCGTATTAAATTTAACCCTACAGCTCATGAAAAGCTGACGTCATAAAAAGGAGCACTGAAAAGTCGACAAAAAATACGTCTCTCTTCTTCCTCTCCTGTCAGTCTTGGCCACAGTAACACCTCCAACCTCCCTGAAGCCAAGGTAGCCAAGTTCGGTGTCTCCCGCAACTTCTCCTCGCTCGGCGGATGTCCATGTGGTGCCTGTGCTGCGTGAAAAATTCCGAGTGCAATAAGAACAGCGTCAGATGGCTTCAAGTCATGTTAGTTGTGCCTTTGAAGACCACAGTGAAGGTCAGAAGCAGTAGACGAATCTCAAATTAAATTAAACTTTATCTTACCTAAAATTCAAGTGCAGCAGTGGGTTCACAAAGTGGTAAGTGAAAAAACATTGCCGGTCAGTGAAGAACATCAACGCATATAGTTTTTATGAATTTTGAATCATGTCTACCACTACTCCATCAACCTCTCCAATGGACGATGAAGGTTTCAGTGATACCAACCGTCGATTACGTGCACAATCTCAACGCCATCGCTACCCAACGCACACAAACATGATAAACGGTCTACAGGTAAAAGTTTTTGTTCCTTACTTTGATGTTAGGTTTTAAGTTTTTTGCTTTGCAGTAGAAACAATTGCACGCGTGTGGAACGAACCAGGTTATAAAAAAGTGACAATGAGAATTTAGATCAAGGGCAATAACTGATATTGTTTCGCATGTCTAGGAAGAAAGTGAGACAGCAGAAATTCCATGTATAATTAAGACAAAACATGCGGTCATTAGCCCTTGCAGAAAGGCTAGAAGACGCACACCGTATGTTAACGAAGGCGTTTTCCTTTTTCTAAAACGCGTTCAAATAACGTTCGTCGCTCTTCACCTTGACCTCCACGAGGTATAAGTGCTGATCGCGAGGACCTGTGGATTTGTAAAGAAATGCCTTTGCCAATCGGTTTTTACCTGCTCTGGACAGACGATGTCGCAAAAACCTGAAAATAATGGCTTTTAACTCCTTCTTATTCGTTTCCGGGTAGGAATCTCTCTAAGTTTAGAAAAACAACTTTTACTGGTTGTTGTTCTGGTTGGTTTACCTCGAAACGGGCCCGGCGGGTTTAAAATCCACCACAAAAACACAGGGATAAGGAAGGCAATCAACGCAAAAAGTAAAACCTTGAATCAAGTGCTTGACCACGGGCTACCGCACTTAGGTCATTATCATCTTTTGATGCACAACTGTCCAATCCAAAATGGTCTCACGCACCAAGTATGATGGCAATGACCTGCTGCCCATGGCGGAAAAGCATGGCTTAGAATGAAAGTAACCATCAGCCGTGACCAGAGCTTCAATTTCTTCCAGTTCCGACCGAAGAGAAATTTTACTTTTGATTTCCTTGTAAGGGCATTCGTCACAGCCGCTCGCCGAATGAAAATGAAAATACTGTTGCTGACTCTTTTTTGTTCTTTTTATGCCAACTGTGGAATATGCGTAGAATACTCATCTATACGCTAAATTTTTTTAATTTCCTGAACTTACGAGTTTCCTAAGATGGGAAACTTCGAAATCCATCCGCTGGTTTCATTGCCTTCTAACCACGAAGGTTAAATTTGCATAAGGAAGAAAACAACCTGATATACGATCTTGCATGCGCATACCGGTTGCTACACCAAAAAGGTTCATAACGGTATACGTTGAAGACAGACTGAAAAGGGAAGCTCATTTTAAGGCAGGACAGGCATGCTAATTATAGAAACGTAGCTAAGGTGCTAACGGGGAACTGTCAGCTTCCCTTGTCAACATAAGGTCTCACCAAGGTACGATAGACGAACATCCTGGAGCTTTGAACTTTGGGATATGTATATTATGCAGGATTTAGTTTCCTTAAACTTCTCTATACATTGGGTTAATTTGAATAAATTAGTGCATATATGAATTTAACACTATCGCTGCCTTGTTCCGCCTATACAGGGACCCACACAATTGGACAACTTGTCGTACTGCGACACGAGTTCACCGTACTCTGGTAGTTTAATTCTGCCATCACCACCCTTAGCTTATAGTCCACCTAATGGCTACACGTTGTGGAGCGAAGATGCTTATTTCCAGAAAGGGTCGAAGAAAAAAGTCTGCAATTGGGTTTTAGCTACTGCCGTTACATTGGTTGTCCTCGGTGTGATTGCCATCGTAGCCGTAGCAGCTTACTTAGCAAGTATGCTTTCCATTTCCTGTTTGGAAAACCGACACGTACTTTAAACTTTATATTCCTAATGTGTCTTGTAGTGTTAACCAACAATCCGGATACAGGAAAATGTAAGTCAAACTAGACAAGAAAGGACGTAAAAATATGAACTGATAAAAACTCTGTCCTTAGATGATATCGACTTCGAGGGACGGTTAAGAATTATAAAAGGAGACAACTATTCGCATACTTTGTCGAATCATATTACAGCCGCTTACCGATCGAAAACAGAGCAATACCAAAGAATGGTAAAACATCAATATTATTATACGTTAGTTAGTGTTAACTTTGAGATTTTTTGTTACAGATCGATGCTGTGTATTCCAAGAGTCATTTGAGAGATTCGTATCGCCGATGCATAGTCACTGGTTTTTCCAATGGAAGTTTAATTGTGCAGTTTATGCTCTACTTCGATCGTCGGAACTTGCCCGTGTAAGTTTTTTTCTTGTACCTTTTTCCCCCTGATCCCAACTATGATTATTGTGGTGGAAAAAGAAAGCTAAAGATACTCTTTAGGCAAGTCATTGGGACAGACGAGACGGTCCGGGATGTAATTATTCAAGAAGCTATGGCCATTGAGCCGGTCGCCTTCAAAGAAAAGATTATTGACATCGACAGCATTGTTATTCAACGTAAGATAGATTATTCCTGTCAAGCTTAAGAGAAAAGGGAAAAAACTCATTGTTTTCCTCGCTTAGGGCTCTTGAAAGAAGATTCGTTTTCTAGCAGAACGTCCAAGTTACAAGGGCAAGAGCCGGTGGAATTAAGCCACAATTACATGGAACCAGATGCTGTCGGCTCATATGAAAGAGAAGAGAACATAAATACCGAACTTGAAGAACTCGATACGACCACCCAAAAAGCTATTCCCTCTTCGACAAGCCCTACACCGTCAAATTCGACAAACCCTATATTATCAACTTCGACATCAAACCTACCATTAACTTGGACAACTTTGACAAATACCAACACGGTAACCGAGCAGACGGTCACATTTAGCTCTACTACAAAGCCTAAAGAGAGCGTCCCACACTCTATTACAACCAACACCACAACTGGTTTACACCTGGCCTACGCTGATGGACCTTGGATTCCTATCACCGATACCAAGTTAATGAGCCATGAATTCAACAGCGATTTTCACTTCGCGGTCCATTCTGATACCCGAAGTACCCAAACTGCCAATGAACTTCAAAGTACTTCTACTTCAACAACATCTTCACCTCAGACCGAGAATAGTCTCAATCTTAAAATTAGTGATGACTTGACTATCGGTGGAGTTGATCCTAGCCGGGCCATAACATTACAAGTAGGCGACGAAGAATTACACATCAGTCCTGTAGTTGAACCTGTTAACTTTCCCTTCGACTTCATCCAAAAAGCACAATTGGAATACAACAGTAATAGTACAAGCAAGCTTGTTGAAGATATTACTGTTGAAGAAATTGTGACTACTCCTGTCAATCTGAAAATTACTGAGGAAACAACTCCAATGAACAAATTTCTAACAACCCCGGAACCTCTATCAGAAAAGGAAACTACCCTTCCCAAGATTTGGCTTACAACGACGACTACAACTGGGACGTTTCGACAAGATTTCACTGAAGTAAGCAGTACAGAGACGCCCATATTAGCACTCGATACCAATCTAAAATCTGACCGCATCATCGAGGTTTCGAACCCGACACCTACTATGCCGGCTGGTCTGGGTCCGACAGCAACGGAATCTTCAGTGAAACCAACCAATACCACGCCCTTTTCCTGGGTCAAATGGCTTAGCTTACACTTGACCACTAA
The DNA here is from genome assembly GCA_003724045.1 of Lepidurus arcticus. Taxonomy (NCBI): domain Eukaryota; kingdom Metazoa; phylum Arthropoda; class Branchiopoda; order Notostraca; family Triopsidae; genus Lepidurus; species Lepidurus arcticus. The sequence continues at coordinate 154,228 of RJJA01000081.1, read as the reverse complement.
CAAACCTTCCACGACGCCCCCCTCTTACCGCATTAAGCCAAATATTACCCGAGTAATCAATAATTCCGCCAAAACTTCCCTAGGCGTCGTTGTTCAAGTTCAACATCAGTCACACTCTACTACAAACTCCTCTATCTCTAGTAGCTCCACTACACCAAAACCCATTTCCTATATCGCTGTTCAACCTGTGGGGCCCAAACGTGTCTTTTCACCGGAAAGTTTGCAGCCAGACACAGTATCACATACTTTGGTAAATGCTGACAGCAGGCGCCCTGCTCAGAGGCATGACGACCCCCCACCGTTTGTATTAAATACTGAAGTCATTACATCTACCAGCGTGGAAGTCAGCTACAATAACCAAAGCAAATCCGTACCAAAACCCAATTTACCTAGCAGTATTCCCCAAACTATTTCCCTTCCTCCACCGGTGAACATTGGAACCGTTTTGAACATACGCGGCTCGAAATCGCTCCACCAAGATGAAGGGCCTCGCTTATCAAGAGACGTGACTAACAGCAAGGTTGATGTTATTGAGCTAAATACCTCTATGGGTGCCACGTGGTCAATGATTCCTCCGTCAGACATCTTCACGACTGAAACTCCATCTACCCAACCAGAATTCGATCCTGACGGAGAATTATTTCCCCATGCAAAAAGGCCCATGAATCCCTTGCCGAAAACCGCTGACGAGTCTTGGAATCAGGGAACTCTTCAACCTGTATTACAGGGCAAAAATGCAATGACCAATTCGCCTATCTACTTCTTTAAATTACAAGAAGGTACAGACATACAAGATGCCATGAGCGACATTTTTGCAGAATTGGCGGCCGGTGAAAAATTGACGGATCTTAACCTACCCCACGTGGTCCCTACCTACAACATGGATCCTAAGCTAGATCAAGTTGAAAAGCCAAGTTTAGTTGATGCTTTCCCTGCAAAATTTGCTCCTTCGTTTCTTCAAAAGTTAACAACCACAGAACATAATCCGGGCATTCACGAAGCTTCGGAAGAATCCTCAGCCAGTAACGAAATAGACTCGAATCGCACATCATCCTTAGTTTTTTTGCGCAATGGTACAGGAATACTCCTTTCAACAACTACCGAAACGGATTCTGTTATTATAACAACGGATCAGACCATTGCAGAATGTTCAGAAAACGAATTCCAGTGCGGTAATGGCGAATGCATTTCTTCGCACGCTCGCTGCAATCAAATGAGGGATTGTCCTGATAATGCTGACGAGAAAAACTGTACTTGTGCAGACTATTTAAGAGCCCAATTTGTCACGAGAAAAATCTGCGATGGTATTGTCGATTGCTGGGATTACTCGGACGAATTAGACTGTGGTAAGTTGACAATAACGCGTAAATAATAAAACTTATGTAATAACCTCATAGAGGGAACTGCGTCCATTCTTATTCGCTGGTATATAGCTACAATTCCATGTTCTCTCTTTCACATAGGTTGGTGCCAGCCAAACCAGTTTATTTGTCCCAACAGCAAAGTCTGTATTGACAAGGAAAGAATTTGTGACGGAACAGAGGATTGCCAATTTGGCGATGACGAAGTGCAATGCATCACGCTAGCCAATGATGAACAGTCTGCCGATAGTCTCCCTTATGCTTTATCAGGTGAAGCTTAAAAAAAAAACTCCTACATATGATTGAACGACTAAACAACTGACTGAATGCAGGCTTTCTGATGGCCCGTAAAAACGGTCGCTGGGGCAAAATGTGTATGCAAAACTTCGATACCGCCATCTCCAAATACCGCGAGGAATGGCAAGTTACGGATTTGGGGCGCGCAGTATGCCAAGCCCTCACTTACACGTATGAAAAGCCTAACATAAATGGCCAACCAATCATTCTTATCCTGAAAATGTTTACTTTCGTTTAGTGATTTTGACCAAATCGAGCCCCAATTGGATGAACCCCCAATTTTGGGCAGAAAAGCAAGTGACGCGACCTATTTCGAGATTAACGAAAGAAGTGAATCCGAGTCGTCGCGGTAAAAATAGTTTTAACCAATAGTCTTGTGAACTTGGAGTTCATGTTCGGCATTTTTGTAAAATAGGATGATGGACTACGTGCCAAGTGAATGCCCAAGCAAAAGCGTAGTTCGCATTACTTGCAAGGGTCTACAGTGCGGAGTTCGACCGCGGGCTGGTCTTCATCGAGCAAGGTAATAAATAACCAAGTTAATGCGCATCTTATTTTAATCAACGCTTATTTGGCTATTTGGAGAAGGATTGTCGGAGGAGCAAATTCAACGCCCGGTTCTTGGCCTTGGCAAGCAGCTCTCTACAAAGAAGGTGATTTCCAATGCGGCGGAACGCTCATCAACGAAAGGTGGCTCGTTTCCGCGGGTCACTGTTTTTATCAGTAAATATTTTACTTACTTGAATGGGAAAACATTGTGGTAAATGCCTTTACTAGTGCGTTAGATGACCACTGGGTAGCTCGAATGGGCGCACTGAGACGTGGATCCAATCTTTTATCTCCCTACGAACAAATTCGTACCATTTCCCACATTTTCCTTCATCCTAACTACTTAGACGCAGGATTTGTGAACGATATTTCCTTACTTCGCATGGCAGAACCGGTTCAATTCACGGACTACATCCGACCAATATGCTTACCTCCGCCAAGTTCCCCAATCAAAGACGGCCGCATGTGTACTGTGATCGGCTGGGGCCAATTATTTGAGACAGGCCGCGTTTTTCGTAAGATTTTATCTAAAACTTCACTCAAGCTTGCATGCGAACCAAAAATCAGTGCATCCCTTTTAACGAATTCTTGATCTAGCAGCTGATACGTTGCAAGAAGTGCAATTACCGGTCCTGTCTACCGAAGAATGCCGCAAACGGACACTGTTCCTGCCCTTGTACAAATTAACTAGCAACATGTTTTGTGCGGGATACGAACGCGGAGGAAGAGACGCTTGTTTGGGCGATTCAGGAGGACCCTTAATGTGTCAGGTAATGGTAAATTGGGATGACATCATCTGCCCCCCTGTCGCAGATGACATCAGCTTCGAGCTAACTGACAATGATTAATAGTTTCTCAAATTCCTAAATTCGAATGTCACCTAAGTGTGGGCTTATTTTAGGAAAATGACGGCCGTTGGACACTGAACGGCGTCACCTCGAATGGCTATGGCTGTGCTAGAGCTTACAGACCTGGCGTTTACACAAAAGTTGCCAACTACTTGCCCTGGCTTAATCTAGTAATGAACCAGCAATTTTACAACACAAGTTCTACCAGTCGAAGAAGAAGTAGATGCAACGGACACCGATGCTTGCTGGGCGAGTGCTTATCATCGTCGCATGTGTGCAATGGTATTGCTGAATGTAGCGATGGCAGTGATGAGAAGCAATGTCCCTAATTTGACAAGTACGCAATTGTTTCAGGTCAGTACTTAGCAGGCCTGTCTTTACGCGTAGTGTTTTGTACACCTCAGTCATGTAATGAGTTGTAGAGAGTGTATCTGTATTTGTACATAACGAAATAGCTGGCGTATGACCATCCACTATAGTTATCCTGAAACCTGATTTTTTTTAATATAAAAAAAGACCTTGTAATTCATATTTAAAACGGGGAGAAAGGGCTCGGGCATTTTTTTAACTACCTGTACTAAACCAGATCTCAGGTTCCCTCTAATTGTGAAAAAATGGTTATTTGTCGATTTAATTTGTCATGCTATAATGCAAGACTTTCGAGGTGATACAATTGTGAACTATATTTATTTCTTGTGTATGCAAATTAATGTTCGGCACGTTTGACTGGTGTCCGCAATAAGCCTAATAATGTAGCGTCTGCCTCTCTTAAGGTCATGTCTGTAGTGGAGCCTAAGAACCTTGTGGAAAGCTCTAAAGTTTTCAAACGTAATTTAACTTTGGCACCACGAACGTAATCCCTAACCAGAAAAATGTATTGTAAGATGCAGGGAAGAAAAGAGAACCTATACTGCTTACCTTCCATTGCGTGGCGGTCTTGGACACACACAATGAAACTTGCTTCCGAAATCGATGTACAAATCGTCCCCTACAACATGGAAAACGGTACCTTCCACGATTTTTCCGTCTGGGTCTCCAAGCTAAAACCATTTTAAAAGAAAATAGCTTCAATTAGAAAAGACTTGAAGCTACGGTCCGAGTTTTACAATACCTGCATCAAATGACTATGCTTTACTAACGACGTAAAAGTAACTTCTTTTTCAGATCCTAGCTGGTCTACATTCACATTGACCTTAGCGAACTTCTGAAAGGCTTCAGCAAAGCTTCCCGCATTGTTATTTCGCTTAAGTTCACGATTAGGAAGCGAAAGTTTATCCAAAATATCAGTTCCGGTACAATATAGCTTTACATTAGCAAAAGGTTTGTAGACACGTGCAGAACGCAACACCAAAACACTTGCCGCCATGTTCGCTACTTGCAAACTGAATTTTATGCGGAAGTACATCAGGCGGCCGTAGATGGCCTAAGCTCCGGAATCCTCTATCGGAATCAAATTTAAGCTCGACATTCGAATTTCGTAGAACCAACAAAAATGGTAATAAAGCTATAGATCAGCAATCATGTCATGTAACAAATAACGGTTGCAGCTACCTTATGAGCTATTAATTTTTCCAGCATACAATAAACTATATTATCTCCGTAATTTAAGAAAAAAGTCGTATCACGTTTACGGAGTCTAGAAATTATCCCATCAACCACTCTCAACGAAGACGTGTAACCAAAAAAAGCTTAAAGCACAGTTTTGATTATGCAAGACTTGTGAATTTTGTCATATCCAATTATCAGTGTCCACACTCAGTAAACATATGTGGTTTCAAGCTGGACAAATCACGGCCATCTGCGCAAGATGTAAACGTCGAAACTCGGCGAACCAGTGGTTTCTCCTTAATGAGCCAAGCCAGTGAGCAAGAACAATCCAACGGGTTACCTAAAAAAATAATAACGCATAACGTAAGATAAAACGACAGCTGCACAAATATAATATTAATTGTATTACCAGCCAGGGTAATCGATCCTTCGCCTTGATTCATGAGCTCCAAAACAGGACGAAATATTCGCTCGTCCAATACAGTTATTCGATTATCCGTTAAAAGAATACGTGTGTCCTTGCCAATACCTACGTTTGATAAAAGGAGTTTTACTTATTAACTGACCTATTTAGAGTATACGCAGGGTTAGAAAGATAAACTCGTGACTCACCTTTGAAAGTATCGAGGGCGATCGAAGAAATCTGGTTCCGGCTTAAGTCGATGGTATGAATATTGGAGCGAAAATGCAGGGATCCGGCTCGCAATTCGGTGATATTATTTTCGAAAAAATAGACGTTCTGTAGACTCGGCAAGTTTTCAAAATTTAAGGTGTTGATGGATGTCAGGCGTCCCGAGTACAAACTCAAGCTCATTAGCTTGGGTAACTTCGGTAAAGTAGGCGGAGAAGCGAATATGTTATTATATACCATGAGAAACTCAAGACTGGGCAAAGTTGGGAAGTTGGTCATGGTTTCGAAGCTGGAAGCTACTTCCAGATCCACAAGGGCATCCATTCCTTCTAAACCTGCCAAATCAATGATTCGCATGTGGCTGTTGGCAATGGCAAAGTCCGCCAAGCGTTCTTGAGAGGCTTCCAAGGCGTTCTTCTCAATGGCCGTGAGTCCTGTAACGTTATTGAAGCGGATGGAGACAAAGGATTTATCAAAAAAGACATTGTCTGGCAGCGGTCCTAAGTCCGAGTTTTCCACCGTAAGGGACCACATTTCGCGAACGGGGAAAAGGGGCCGAAAAATATTGCTCAGTTGAGTCACGCTACGTAATCCAGAGCATTTCATGTGAATATGATTAACTTCGTAGGAGCACTGACAGGGTGTGATGGCACTAGCGCTGGGACAAACCTTGGGGTCGTCTTCGGTACGCACTCCGATGGTCGATATGCAAATGAGGAGAACAAATAACGGGACAGAACCAGCCATTATACAATCGTAACAAATCTAGAAATACAAAAAGGGGAAAAAAAAACCGAGATTAGTTGAGTGAAAAAAATGAGACGGGCATATAAGCCAGTATTTCCACTTTGGTTTCTGCTCTCGAGCACGCAATAAATCTCAATGAGCCACCACCGATAGTCACAGTCAAGGTGCACCATTAGTAGGGCTATTAACATGGCGACCTGGATACCTGAAATCGTTAAGAGGTAAATACAGTACCGACGAGACGTGCGTTTTTGTCAAGGCTAGGGTAGACAAGCAAAAGATAGATTTTCCTACGGTTTTACAAGAGCTTTTTACTTGGATAGGGATATACAGAGACTGGTGCGGTGTGTGTGTGCGTGTGGTCTTGTAGCTTCCTAGGAATCACCTGTTGGAATCACCTGTGGTTTTCTGGACGGTGCCTTTTATAAGTAGACGTCATCTCCTCTTGTGATTTTTTTTCTCGATTCTCCCGGTTGCCCCCTTCTTGGTCTCTCTGCCCAACGAAATTTCCTGATTGGCCAATAGGGCCCATGTGTGCTGTTGTGTTCCTGAGAAAGCTTTTTGACAAAAGGTGTCTTGGCATGAACAAATCATCACATCCATGCAGTATGGCTCCACGCACGGAGACCGGTTTGCCTCTTTGCTTGTCGATAACATCAGCCGGCTTTGACGTGTATGTTTTTTCGTCTTCTTTTTTCTGAGGTTTTTTATTTTAATATCCTTCTTTTATTTGCATCACGGGCAACCAGTACTCTAATACTGGTGCTTGTAGTGATAGTGATAGTAGCCTGGTATATACACACACACCGCTCACACACACACACACATATATGCACATTAACGTATAACCTACCTATATACTACACGCATGTACACATGCACACACAAGGCAACGATTCTCTGTAACCTTTTGTCATCGCTATGAGGATGCATAAGTTGTCTATTCATTCTTTAAAGGCCGGTCAAGCCACGACAGAGGACTGCCCCCTCCGCAAAAATTCCCACATCCTATAAAATAAGCTCCGAGCAAGGGGACGGTGCTTTTACTGCTCTATAGATAAAGGGAGGTTTTCAAGACAATACCTGCTAATATCAACCCGGATGTGCGACCTACACTCTTCGCTTTTGTGAGGGGGGAGAAAAAGCAAAAGATAACTTCTCTCTCTCCTCTTGTGATGTACTGGCTAGTCTGTTCTACTCCTACATAAGCTTCCTCCTTTGCTTGACGGTGGTGCCACGCCAGACTTGATTAACATGCTGGGATTTACCCATAAATGCCCCGACACGACTCGTTGGTCATGTTTAGCCTACACACGAGAAGCAACGGTGTCACCAGCATTGCAGGCAGGGTTCGAAAAAGATGCCAGCAAGGTCGGCTTTGGGATTGCCTTATTCACAGTCGCCCTATAGCGACCGGCCAGGCAGTAACATACAACAGAGGTATAGAACGGAAAAGAAGGCACGCTGTGGATAGAAGTTTTGAAGCTTTACCTTTGAGACGGGTTAGAAAAAGAGCCGATCACAGCTCAAGAAAGGGGAGCGCGGACGGGTGTGGGACACCCAGGTCTTTTAATATGCGATGCTGGTTTCATGCATATGACACTATAGCGCTAGATTGGTACTGGCGATAAAGTATGTTACATTGCCAAGACGACTCACCTCTTGCGGCTCTTTGGAGCTTTTGTGTTGTGCCTGTGTGGATCGTGATGCTCAACATCCATCACATCGAAAGGATCATAAAAGCCCGCTCTCTTCCTTGCAGTTGCTTTTCTTGGGCCCGCCCCTTTCGGAAAGCTAAAAACCACCATAATTATTCAATAAAACTGCTTGGCATACATCAAAAGAGACTTTTGTATAGATTAGCTTAAGCTTATTCTTACTTTGCATCAAAAGACTCACAGTTATAAGGCGGGCTGAGTCACAATGAAAGGAGCTTCATAGTTCGATTTCACACAACCGCAGCCAGCAATTCTAGGAAACAAAATGGAAATGAGGATGTATTTATATATATATATATACACACTCTTATATTCTGTTATGGAAGGGCGGTTCTGGTCCGTCACCATGCAGGTGAAGGCTTGCTACACATCAAAGGAAGTCTTACGAAGTACTCCACCTAGAAAGAACAAAAAGTGGGGAAAAGATTTTGAGTTGGCTTTGCTTTCAGAGCTACGGAAAATAAAATCCGTCTGATGGTTGTAGTCGACAGAAAGGAAACGTGTTTATGGGTGGAATAGCAGGTCGCGCTCTACTGAATCACACGGTATTGTTTTTGTTCGCCGCCGCACAACATTAGTCTACCGGCTTTTATTCCCTAGAAGTATGGTATATCTATCTTCGAGACGGTCCTATCTGCCTCAGCACCCAACTACTTTGCATACAAGACAAGACCGCACACAAACACAAGACACAACAGATCCCCACACCGCTGCATCCGGATAAAAGAAAACCATTTTATGCAAGGGCTGGTTTGCTTAGCGATGCATACATTAAATAATTAATTAGCAAAACGTTACATGTACACATTTGCGAACATGTTCTCTACGCCTTCGCAAGACTTAGTTTAAAATATTATAACTATGAATTCAAACAAAAGAAATGTTTTTATACCGAGGTTTGTTTCGACATAAGGCTGCAGACCCGTTCTCCTTTCCCATGGGATATAGATACTAATGACATAAATTATATTTATCGCGCAGGTGGGCACCTCGTACATCGTCAGCTCAGTTGGAACTTTGCGTTAGTTCTGTAGTCTCTTCTCCCCTTTCCCTCAGTTTGATTACCTTTCGACGATAGACCATGTATGTTTTGACGATTTGACGAATCACATGCATCTTTTTTTCAGTACTGAATTTGCAGCAAAAATAGTTTCGTAGATATGTAAACTTTTTTTGTTCGTTAAATTACCCTGTAAAATAACAATTCCGAGAAGCACAATTGACAGAACCATTAACAAGATGTTACAAACTATACGTATTTTAAATAAATACATACACTAAGAATAAAAAAAAGAAACTTTACGTCTGTTTCTGTCGCCGCTAAAGTCGCAAGAAAGCTTAATTAATCTTCGCTGCTTGGCTCCAAAATAATCGCGGTGTAGCGAACAAGCTTTCGGCTTTTTGTTTCAGTATGTAAAACCCAGCGTTGACTTTTGCGATTAAAACAAGTGCTTTCTTTTCTTAATTCCCAAGTGTTATATAAACTATAGAAATATTTACGACTAACAAGATCGATACTACTGATAGAATATATTGGGTTCGCATCAACATGAGAAAACAAACTGTAGACGATTTATGATACGTGTCGAAGTATGAATTTACATGAAAACAACAAGGTAAAGCAGAAGTTTTTGCTCCTAAACTTTGTCTATTACTTTATGCCGTCAACGCTGCAGTCTCATAACCCACCTGACCCTCACAGCAATTGGAACTAGAAAGGTACCGTCTCCAGTACTCCTTATCTGTTATGTCAAGCCAGAACAGCAACACATTGCGTAAGATATTAGGTTGATACGATCCAGATTGACCGATACGAATTTAAAAACGAACTGACCTCATTGTCATTCGACACGGAACAAAATAAAAAGTCACCAACAAGTTCTATCCCCAACTGAAACAGTCCTGCAATAAATTTCGCGGAAATACTGCATGAGCGATTCCATAATTCTGTATTCTCGGAGGTTGACGCCTAACATTATAGTAACAGCGTAATAGTGTGCAGTCATATTTTCTTATGTCATTGATAAAGTTTTAAGTTCCAAGTTTGTCACTGTAAAAACCAACGCTATCTGCGGTACCCAAAATTCGTTGTAGTACATGTATAGCTAAATCGTCTGAGAACTTTTAGCCATATTTTAACATATTGTCCAGGAAGCCCGGGTCAGATAATACTCGGAAAATAGCGAAGCTAAAAATTAATATACGGCTTCAAATGCGCTAAGAATTTGGACGAAAAGCCAAAAATGTGAAAGGAACTTTGCTTGAATTAGGATTAACCCGTGGTTGGATCTATAGTAACCAAGCCTGAATTGCTCATTTTCTTACCCAATGCCACATAGGGGACAACACTTCCGTCTTATCCAATTCCCTATACGAAATTCGATAAAAAAAATAGAAATTAGCTAACGACTTAGCTAATTTAGCTAAAGGTATTACCGTCAGCTTATATACCCGGAACGTTACGCCTGAGTCCGTGGGAATCGGTAAAATTGAGTGCAAGATAAACATGCCCGTAGGTTAATACTGTGAGCGGAACGGTGAGATATTCATTGAAGACAGATAACGCACAGGTGCTAATAAGCTGAAGGACGCAAGTCATGAACGTTTCGCTTCTTCTTTCAAGGTTTCTTTGCATCGAAAACTGACTGAGACGTTAATAGAATATTTTGCGACAGTAAAATATACAGTTTTGAGTTGCCCAAAGCAAAAAAGGATTATATAGTATCTCGAACTCCGTATCCCTAACAGTTGCTCTGAATGACGAACGATTTTGTATGTAACAAATTTGAAGCGCAATTTTACTACATTTTTTTTCATTATTATGTCATCGTTATGTTGAAAGTACACTTGTACTTTCAACATAACGATGACATAATAATGAAAACAAAATTAGTAAAAAGGTGTGTTCTTAACGGCTTCAAGTTTCTAGTGCGGAGTATGAAAGAAACTTAGAACGTAGGTTTCGATGCATAACGAGACCAAACCTTCTGTATATCACTGTCACTAAACAAAATTGAAAAATCGCGAAGTCGCGGTCGTGATGGCAAAACAAGCACAATGGTGAAAGTTGTCAAGGCTTTTTGACCCTAAAACCTTCCGTCTTTTTAAATTATTTTTTATTGCTAAGCTAAGAAAACAAGGGCTAAAGGCTTCGACCTAAACTGGTATATAAATAATAAAAAAGGCTAAACTATATATAAGTAACCAGAAACAATGCTTAAAAATGGCAAAAATACTCGAAAGCTTATTTGTAATAAATTAAGTAAAAAGCACACAGTGGTGACGTGTGAAATATTTAGCAAATAAAATAAAATGCTGAAATAGCAAAAGTATAGAAAAACTTATTTGAAAGGACTACAAATATAATAAATTTAATTTACGTGATATTTCACGAAGAAGTTGCCATCTGGTGTTGAAATCTAACATAAAAAGGACCTACAAGGAACAATTATTTCGGAACTGTAACTTAACACAATATATGACAAAATATAAATAAAAATAAAACCACGTAACATTTAATATCTAAATTAACCTTCAACTCGTTCCTGTTAATTATTTAGTTAAGTTAGATTACGCGGCATTTTTAATTTTATTTTTGGTAGTATGAAGATAATTTAACGGCACAAAGTAACACTAGCAATAAAATCATTTCACCCGAGTACGCGTGAATAAATACAGAAAAATAATTTGCGACTTTCTTCTAATTTAGACATCACATCTTTAAAAAAGGCGCACAACGAAATAAAACAAAGCTGACTTACATAAATGAATAACGAAAGGCGGTTAGCGAATATTACCGTCACTGAATAGCGAATCAATTGCGACTGGGCGAGTTGATTTTGTGGGGTGGTACGTGATTGAGCAGTTTTGCTTGTCTTTGATTTTGAGAGTTGAGCTACGCAAAGTTCGTGAAAAGTCATATAATTATATAAGTTCGTCTAACGCATTTAGACAATATGACAATGAATCTGTTTGGGACGCCGTCCTCACGGTCCCAGAGCAAAAATCTTGTAGAATTTCGAGCAGGAAAAATGCACCTGAGGGGCAAAATGGTTCATCCAGACAAAAGGAAGGGTTTGGTTTACATTCATCAATCCAGCGACTCTTTGATGCATTTTTGCTGGAAAGATCGCACTTCTGGAGCTGTGGAAGATGTATACATAACTATCTTTGATTATTTCTTTACTTTTGTGTCTAACCTGTATTTCATAGGATTTAATCATATTTCCTGATGATTGTGAATATGTTCGAGTGCCGCAGTGCACTACCGGGAGGGTTTATCTATTAAAGTTCAAGTCTTCTAACAGGAAATACTTCTTCTGGATGCAGGTTTGTATTGTATTATGTTTTTATTACTTTCATTGCTAAGATAAACTAAAAGAAAACTTCGTACTGTATTTGCAGGAGCCTAAAACAGATAAGGATGAAGAATATTGTCGCAAAGTTAATGACTTTTTAAATAATCCTCCTACGCCGGGTTCTCACAGCGGAAGAACTCCTGGAACCCCAGGAGATCGTGATTTGCAAAGTTTGTTGAATAACATGTCGTCAAACCAGTTGATGCAACTGTTTGGCGGCGTTGGAGGCATGTCTGGATTGTCGTCTTTGCTGGTCCCATCCGAAACTCCAGGATCAGGGTAAGAAAAGCTCAAACTTTTCCTCTGCGCGCATCCAGAGCACTTTTTAAAAGAGTTCCAATATTAGACTCGGATCTCGTTCTTCTGCTTCTGTTGCTGGCACAAGTGCTCCAGCTGCTGCTGCCAGTTCCGCTTCGAGCACTGCAAGTACTACTAGTGCGCCAGCACCTACAGTTTCTGCTGCGTCGACCGGTGGACCATCAGCCAACAAATTGAGCAATTTACAGAATATTTTATCTGAGATTCAAGTCCCGGAAGCTGCAACTGCCAAGCCAAAAGGTACCATGCCTTCACTCGTTATTTGTTTAAATATTATTAACTCTCTCACAATCTAGTGGACTTGGCTGATGGCTTGACTGCGGAAGCTTTGCAGCCCATCTTAACCAACCCGCAGTTCATGCAGCAATTGTCTGAATATTTGTCGGCCGCTGATAAGGCCACATTTGCAGTCGCACCGGATCAGGCTCTGAAAGACACGGTTCAGTCGCCACAGTTCCAAGAGGCTTTACGCACCTTCAGCGCTGCTTTGCAATCGGGTCAACTGGGACCCTTAATGAGTCAGTTCAACTTAGGGGAGGCAGCTGTGAACGCGGCCAACAATGGCGATCTGGAAGCGTTTGTGAAGGCTATGCAGGAGAAGAAAGACAACGCCGATGACGACGACGAGATGGCTTTAGATTAAAAACCAAGGGAGCTCCCGAGCGTCGCCGATTCCAGCAATTTTTTTATGGCTTTCGCCTGTTATGCTGGAAACGGCGAAAATATTTCTAAGCTCGTTGAAAACGTCTGCTCTGTGCTCTTGCTTTGTTACGTGTGCTATAGCGGACTTTCCCAAAAACAATACAAAGAAATAAATTCTTTAAATAGTAGAAATAAGGAACATTGTTGTTGTTTTTGCTCACCACGTATAATGTCAGGAAGTCGAAGAGGTGCCATACATGAGCCCCACAAAATATTTCCCACGTGATGGCAGTTGTAACAAAAATTGAGGAAGAATTGGGAACATTCATAGAAAAAATCGTATAGACGTCTCCAAAGAAACCACACGCATTGTAAATCTCAGCTCAACAGAAGTCCAAGACGAAACAGGATTTGAATGGAGCAAAAACCTTGGCACTGCATGCTTTTTTGTCAAGAGGGGCCGAAATACTATCTAATGCGCTACAAAAACAAGTGAAACTTTAACTGCGGGTGAAAATAATAACAGTACAGAAAAATAAATAAAGTTATATAATAATGACCTGGATGGCTCCATACGGGCAAACTGTGCTAAAACCTAATAGGAGCGGAGGAGGGGGTGTCACTTTTCTTTTTCTTTATTGTAAAGGGAATAATAACCAATTTGTTCGGTGGGGATAGGTAGAAAGTATAACCCCACGAAAATGACAATATGATGAAAATATTACCACTTTTGCATTGTAAGAGCAAATCACAGTTTTCTACTTGATTTACTTCATTTCACCCACCAATTCCACTTTCAAGAATTGTGACCTGAACATTATGAAACTTTCTTCATTATTTTTTTTAGTGAAAAACGAATCTAGTTCTCCGAGAAAAAACAATACAAAAACTAATCCGTTGCTCTCGCTTGTTTTTTTGGTCCATTATTGGGTATCATCAACCCCACACAGCAGAACGCATTCCCGTTTATAGTTTATATCGCTGCCAGGCTGCCACAGTTTCAGAATTTTTACACGTCCCACGCGAAAGCTTAACGCACAATGCAAGACTTCTTACAAAATACCATTAGTAAAATACTGGAATCCATCGTAAAGCCTCGTTGTTAAGGAGTTCAGACTGGCATGGACCAGCTGATCGACGCGTATTTGCACTTCGTCTTCTGTAAGTCCCAATAAGAAGCGAGCTTTTAGGGCAGTCACAGTGGCAGCTCCTGACTTGAAACACGGCAACGAGGAACCCACGCGCATAATTTCAACTAAGGAGAGGATCTTCTCATGGTGTTTCCGAGCTGTAATCAGGCCTTGCAGCATGAGAATCTTGTAGTACTCAAACATATCTGAGCCCAGGCCACCCATTACGTCGACAAATTCGGAAGTTAACTTAAAAGGAGAGCTTTCGAATCCCAAGTTCTTTGGCGAAGTGGATAACATGAACCCAAAGTCAATGTGAATCACGTGGCCTTCATTGTCCAGCAGGATATTTCCATTATGTCTGGATTGTAAACAAATAGCGCAAAGTTACGAGACACCTAACACAGCGAATTGATCAACGTTTTACCTGTCTTTGACTTGGATCAAGTAACATATGAGACTGTAGGCTGCGCAGCTCTGAACAAAATTTCTTTGGGCAGTCAGAAACGCTTCGGACGTTGGTGGGCCAAATTCTTGTGCAAAATAGTCCAGCAAGGACATGTTCGCATGTTTCTTGATTTGGTGGAGTGAAACTGTGTTGAGTATCGGCTCAATCATACCCGAGTCATTAGATAGCACCAAAATGCCATAGGGGCGGACCCATAAAGGCACCCTTTCCGTCTCCCAGATGCGGCCCAAGGTGGATATGAGTTGGTAGGCCAAAAGCTCTTGCCTCAGGTCATCGCCACATTTGACAATGGCTGCCAGCAGCTTCCATGACGTCAAATGTCCGTAAGGAGATGAAGAACGCAGCCGGCGTACTTTGTCTTCCCATGGTTCTTTCAGTACTGCTGCCGAAGGATCTTCAGGGTCTCTCTGGAATGCAGCGCGTGGTTGGGCCAAAGACTCGGTCAAGCGACGTCGGATATCTCCAGCTGCTATGAGTACAGGCTCGCGCTCTTTCGAGTCCACCGAATCGAAACTCATCTGAGAAATGGTATCACGGTCTTGGAGTATCCGGCTTCGAAGATGAATGTACTGAATTGGGCGGGAAAAAAAGCGGCTTAATTTTTTTTTTTTAAATCCAAATCTTACTTTAATAAAAATAAAAAATAAAATTACCTGTTGAGATATTTCATCATCTTCTTGGGACCAAGCGTCCGCCGTGTCATCGTATACACTGAAATTGACCAGATGTTGCCCTGACGTCACGATACTCGGTGTCGAAACGGAGCTGGTGAGGATCGTCTTCTCAACAACTTTTGCTTGTGATTGGTCCATCACTGAATCTGCAGCATCTTCACTTTTTCTATTTACATTGCCTTCTGCCAAGTTTTCCTCTGAGCGAGTGTGCCTAAGGGCAGTACCGGACATTCGCTGGGGTACATAACAAGTTTGCACATCTTCCACTTCGAGTACTTCCACATAAACCAAGTATGGAGCTTTGTCTTTCGAGTTGAGAACCACAGCAGCTTCCGGGGGCACACGCAGCACAATATGAGTGGCTTGGGATGAATGAATAGGTAACCACACACGCGCAGGTAAATTGAGATTAAGCGATCGCAATTCCGACATGAGTCTGGCCGTTTTGGCATCTTTGGAAGGTAACGCTCCTAACCGCTTTCCAATCGCCATCAACGCTTTCACCCACTCCAGCTGCGGAGCTAATCTTGGAGCCTAGAAAGTCATCAGGACATCGTCAATGTTTTTCGCGTCTCTTCTGGGTACATCAAACATAATAAATCGAGCATAAAGAAAAAACAACTTACGCTACAGGTGCAATGCTTTCGCTTGAAAGTAGGATCTTCAAAACAAATACAACCGTTATCGAAAGCACGACCGGTCGCTATATCTCCCAAACAGCCTTTTAAACTTCCTATTAAAAAAAAAAAGGAAAGGAAAAAAATCGCTGTTATCATTTTATTGGGATAGTCGTAAAATTCTTGAGATTGGTTTTCGGTTCTTTGTCAAAACCAAAGCCCAGAAGGTTATGACCTACCTATGGAAGGTGTTTTACGATGACCCCGAAATAGAACAGTCGCATCCGACCTGGACCTTTGATGTGTTTTCTTGTTGCTCAGTCCAGGCATAGGGGGTGGGGGAGGAGGAGGAAACATCAAAGTTTTCGTCGCTTCCAGATGCGGCTGTGGTGAATGCAAGTCTGGTAATCGCTTATGTTTATCAGACACGGCGACGGGGATATCCTTGGGCCTGGGGAGTAGACAATAACAGATAAGTGTGTTAATAATACGCATAAGCGATCTAGCCTATTGACCGTCTCGACTACTGTCAACGCAGTCACGTTACACCAAACTCTACCTGAGTTCGTCCGACAGGATAAGGTTGTTGAGTTTCGTGCCGTGAGACTTTTTCTTGGAGGGTAAGGTGGCGTCAGACGAGTATGCGTCTAATAACCATGCACACTGTAACGCGAAATCCACCGAGTGACGGCACCTGTGCGAAAAACCAACCAATAGGAATATTTGGTACGCAAGTTTTTATCAAACAAAAGATGAAAATACCTATAGACAATATATGGATGGATGACTTCAGCAACATCATGCATGTGCACGTACATATTGACCAATTGCTGCATAAAGAATTCCACTTCTGAATCACAAAAACTAAAAATCCGGTTTCCTGCAACGAATCCAAGAAAAACACGTTTTCATGCTTGTACGCCCAATAAAATCCTCTAAATTACCAATATAGGTTTGGACGCCTGGTTCTTTGGAGCTGAAGAGATAGGATATAGCTAGCGACATATCGAAAAGTTTGCTTTCGAAGAGTCGAAGGAGCCAAGACTCCTTGTTAGCTGAGGCTGAACTTCCTGAGCACTCGAGCTCATGTTTTTGCGAGTTTTCCGCAGTCTCTTGAATGCTCTTGTCTTTTTCTTCGGACATTTCATCCATGTCGGTTTCCGTGAAACGATCTTCCTCATCTAGATCGCTTTTCATGTCCAAAAATTCCGCGCTGCGCGTCAAACGTCGACCTTCAGTTTCTGTCGACAGGCAAATGCCGGAATCGTCCGACCCTAAGCTTGTTTGGTCGTAGCAAGGCCGCGTCGGGCCTTCAACAGAAGGTGAAGGTAATGATGAGATAGGCGTGTCTTCCACTTTCCCGGCCACCAAGCTCAGGCTGACAAACCGAAACCAACAACAACAAAACAGACTGACATTAGCATTGATGTTTTTCAAGTTTCCGTACAGGTAACAACAACTTTTAAAAAGAGAATAAAAAGGCAGGTTGCTCACAAAAAGCTTCATTATTGTCGTTCTCAAGTGTGTTCCCAACGCCAGATAAACAAAGGGATTCGAAAATTTACCTGGGGCCCGTGTCCGAAAGTTTTAGTGCAGGATTTTCCCAAGCTAACGACAAGGAAAGGGCAGGTTTGAGAGGCGGATGGCGTGCTTCCTGCGCTTCTCCTGCAGGGCTAGTTAATACGTCGGTTTCCGGTATGCGTTGCAGAACAGAATCTAAACTCCGATTCCGCTGATGTCGTTGGTAAGCGGCTTGTTGGGGGTGATGCTGATTTGTTATGGATGGAGGTAAAGGCGGTAACACGATGCCCATGGATCGGAAGTCCAAGCTGAGATTACGTTGATGAGTTTTGAGGACAGTTCCGGTATTTGTGAACGGAACGTTTTTCGGCGTTTTTACTGGTCGGTGCACGACAGGCACGTCTTGCACAGACAATCGAATAATCCTTTCAACAGGAAGCGGGGCTAAGGCCATGGTGTCTCCAACTGTTTAACACGCCTGTAAAAGGGGGTAGAAAGCGCAAATAATGAGCTAGATTGTACATTTCAAGCCAAAATCTGCTGTTCACCCTTTATTTCCATTTGTCGCTTTTCAATCGTGACTATTTTTTCCGTAGGTAACCTCAATCGGATTGAACGAGCTGCCTTTCAATAGGAAAGGACGTAGCCTAGTTTACATCTACCCAATCTTAGAATGAGCACGTAAACACGTTCCCCTTCCCAAGACCCTTTCAAAGGTAGTCTTTATTCGGCTACCAAATGCCAGTCGTTAGAATATTCTTTTTGGTTACCTAAAAATTCCCAACACTATGAAGACTCCGTTCCCAATTCTTTGCTTCGCCCACCTTTCTTTCTAAACTTTTGCTGAAAGTTTACCAAACTCAACGCATATTCATTACTGTAAAGTCTTTTTTCGTGTAAGAGCGTTTCATTTTATTTGTTCCGCTCGGCCCCAACTTCCATTGCAGTCCCAGCCTGGGGACCCAAAGATTCTGCGGTATTGATCCACACACCCAAGCCCTGTACGGGAGCTCGGGTACTCACAGCTCGGGCACTATTGCTTCCTGTAATGTCACTCGCAATTCTCGAAGCTAAAAATACAGATTTCCCGCCCTCCAAAAGCAGCAGGAACTTGTGTAAACTTAAAACGGTTAAGAAGGTCCCAGTGTCTGTGTCGGTCAGTCACATGCAATGCTCCAGCGTTTAACAATAGCTAGTCTGGACTATATTTGTTCGGTTTAACTGCCTTCCACCCTGGTTGTGGCACTAATCCCCATCCGCGCCTAAGCAAAAACATGCAAAAATGCATTAGAGAGAAAGAGAAATACAGAGAGCGAAAAAGAAAGTGAACCAGGTCAAGTGTCAATCGACCTTGCCGCCCCGTTTCATGTCTACCGAAGCTTCTTCTATTACAACATTCTTGGATACTATTTTGGGGAATTATCGCTTCATGCTTCCCTGTCATGTATTCACACCGCTGTGGGTTTGTAGGTCAGGGAATAGGCGCGGTTTACTTGCAACCACACACTGGTAAATTGGCTAACGGTTGACCAAAATATTTATTGTATTTGTTTGTACTTTGAAGGGGGAAAACGAACAGTTTACTTTTCCCGTATTCCCAGGTTTGAAGATAATCCCTTTAAGCTTAACTTTTCGCTCCAATTCACAGCATTGTTTCCCCTAAAGGTCTTGCAAAGCAAGTTGAACATGTTGGGCTCAGTTTCACGCTAATTTAGTGCTAAACCTATAACTTACACAATCATCCAATTTGGCGGCTCCTTTTCCAACATAAATTCTTTTATGAACTGTCCGCCATCAACACGTTTGTCGCCATGATAAATTTAAACATTTCGGCCCGCTTACCGAACGGCGTAAAGAAAAGAAAAAAAAGTAAATACAGCAGATGACGCTTATTGTGATCACGTTTGTCAAGGGAATATTGACTCTATTAAACGGAGATTATAATAACCGAAAATCGGTTACTGGCTTGTTTAAACCAAAGAAAACGTCTAAAGCAACGTCTAATTTGTGATATTTTGTCAATTTGTCAATTTTGTCAAACAATTTTGATAGAGATGATTGAGGAATTCCTAATTCAACGGCCGCTTCCCTTTGTAGCAAATCTTTTAAATTTAACTCGTCATAAGTTTCAATGAGCCGCAACTTCTCCTTTACATTTGAATCAACTCTTTTTGTTCGTCGCCATTTTGATATAACCACACGTATAAAACATAACTAACATTTCGCCCTAGGTAGGGTTCTCAACACGATAGCCCTGCCAATTTTCCCAGTCAATTGAAAGAACTCATTCAATTGAATAACCTTATTTAATTGACTGGGAGTTCATACGGAATTTCTCCTAAGCGTATTAGTAGTAGACTGGAAATGACAGGATTGGTCAAAACGACGTAAAAGCGATGTCATTGGTCAATATGCAAAGTTCATGGAGCAAGAACTACTATACTTTCGTTACTGTACTGTAACAAAGTAATAAAGCGGATGATTCTAATAACCAGTGATCACAATAAGCGGCATCTACTGTAGTAAAAACGCCAACCCAAAAAGTAAATAAAGCATCTATTCAAGAGAAAAAAAAATGTAGCAAAGTTAAGGGAGAATAATGTTTTTTTTCCCGGAAAAGCCCTGGTTGGGAAACTAATCGTACCTTAAATGCAAGGATAAGATTAAAACTTCCCCGTTTTATTACGCATCATAGCTAACAGATCCTTTCCCATCTCTTTTAAAACCCACGCTATCGTCCTTCACAACCTTCCACTAGCCACATTTCGTGTTTCTGAGCCCCTGTTGCAAGCACAAAGCACTTTTTTTTCTTTTTTACTCTTTTTTTACGATTTACTGTTTTTGCCCTGGTCGTTCTTAACCTTCATTTCAAAGATATCCTTGAACCACACGTCTTCAGTTACAGCATTAGTTGTCCTGGACCATTTTAACTTTCTATCTCCGTGTTGCCATGAAACGAAAGGAAATGAAAATAAGTCTCCCTCCTCTTTGCTCCCCCTCACACACATACACACCCACACCCTGGTGAGTGACAAGTCATGTGGGGTTCTCTGCTTGGGTAAGTGATGACGAGGAGAGACGGGTGCGGTCCCAAATCTACTATAGCTTTACCATATGCGTGCATAGAGTTACTCTGGAGCCTAACATTCCGCTACTTTACAAGCGTTCTCCACATGCATGGCCATGCGCTTATACTGACAGACATCCAACATATTTCCCTTCTTGTGGCAAATACGAGACAGCGGTGAAAATGTACATAAAGCCTTTGGGATGCCCGTGCTAAAAGCTGCTTTACACAAACAGGACGAATCGAATAGGTATCAACAGATACTCTATTTTTCCCACGATTTTGGGGTTCACTTGACCTTCGTCTTCCGTTCGGCGAGAAGGATGTCTGGTCGTGTGATTACTTGTAATTGCCGCAAGTGTACCTGGACTATACTGCGGGAACAGGAAACGAATTTCCATGAAGACGAAAATGAAAGGATCTCACAATGGACGACACAGGCGCGAGGGTTTAACTAATCTTCAAATGCTCTTTAAGACAATGCGGGGATCTGCTTTTGCTTACGTCCTTAACGTGATTACTTACTCTCTTTCATTAAGCCGATTAAGTTTTTGGCAGCTAGACAATAGTGTCATTGTTCTCTGCAATCCTTCTTCGTTTTTAGCGAATAAAGCGTCCAAGCTGGCCGACTTTCACTACGAAACATTGCTACACTTACAGTGCACTCCCAAACCCTTTCCACAAGCTACTGCCTTTTTTCAATATGCTGACGTTCAAGGAAACTCGTACGCAAATTGCCAGCAAACCAACAAATATTTCGTTTCTACGCAAGGTTTCTCATCCAATCAACAACATTCCTGGCATTTATTACACCGTAAACAACAAAGCCCTACTTTTTCCCAATGCTGAGAGCTAAAAGCATCCAGACCCACCCAACATTGCTGGGATTGCTACTATTATGATTGGAAAAAAAATGAATACTTCCAGCCCAAAATAAAAAAAATGCGAGAACTGGTACAACGCTGTTCCCAACACAAATTACCAAATGCTAGTCCTTTCTGACCCTTAAAATTGACCACATGATCTACTATCCGGGATTGAGACAGACAACAGCATTCCACAAACGACGAGCAGATGAATAAATGATGAATCACAGACATAGCTCGAGTTCGACAACCTCCCAAAGCGATGTCCATGGATGTTTTACGCAAATCTCTACTGTCCACTTTCTCGGCTGCAGGCGAGCTGGGAAGAGGGGTGGGTTCGCGGTTTTGAGGAGAGAAAGCGGTGATTTTGACGTTTAATTGTTCTGTCCAGGTGAACGAACTATATCGGCCAAGAAATCTATATTCCCTACTAGACGAAAATCTAGGTGCAGGCATGATTTATTAGAACGACAGTCGCAGCTAATAAGGAAAAGCTAGTTTTTACTAGTTCAGTTTGAAAGTAAAACGTGAGGAAACCTGTTTTTCCTGCGGCCACGAGCACCTGAATTCTAAGGTGGGCTGGCTTAAAGGAAGACCGATCAGTAAAACACATGGAGAAGGGTAGGATGCCGAGAGAATGGAAAAGTTTTACATGTTTCCTCTGTAGGGCATAGCAAGAGAAGAATCAGGAAGAATCAGGAATGAGCATCACGTCTACCTTGACAAGGCTAAAGCTTCAATGAGTAAAAAAAAGTATCTTTTTATCTTTCTTAGGGAAGTAAATTAAAAGTACAGAAAGGTGGAAAGCCGGTTGAGGTGAGATAATGGGCTTCTGCCCGCGGTCTTTGGTCTCGACTTCTTAAATGCCAAACTCTGACTTAGCTTGAGCTCGAGTCCTAAAAAGACATTTCACATGCTAATGTTCATGATAAAACCAAGTTCCCTGCAAACGAGCAGCTATAGCTAACAAGGTTGCCCTTTCAAAATTGACGTTTGCAATTCTAATGCCATAACCAAGGACGCGCGACATGTATACTCTATCCCACATATTAAGCACCCTGCTCGTGTGTCCTCCTCCAAACTATCTACAAAAATAAGTAAGAAAAAAAAAAAGGAGAAAGGATGTAGGTCTGTTCTTCAAGCCAAACGTCATGAAACCATGCAACGCACATCAAACTTTGGGCAGTAGGCCAACGCATCATTAAGTTGGCTTCCTTGACGTCATTAATCAGTCAGCCGTGCTATTTGATTTAAATCAAGACATTTTAAGCGATCGGCCATTTTTCTAGTTTAGCCTGTTTATGTTTACGGCTAATAGTGATGTTTTTTCCCTACTTCGTACTTACACTTATAAGAAAGATGTTATTTAAAATCCACTTGTTAACATCGTGTTCGTTTAAAACACAATTTGGCGTTAGATTCACACGTTTTTCTTTTATGTAGGACACAACGACACTTGTTATACGTTATATAGGTTGGGTTTGTTGGTACTGTACGTTCAGTGACTGGTTTGTTTGTAAGCTTCAAAACTGCATCGTGCTTCATTTAATCCTAACGCACTGGTCGTCTAAAAAGCACACACTTTTTCACCCATCAAACAACTTAAACCGCGGAAATTTACTTTCCTATCAGGATCAAATGTATACACCTTCTTAGTCTAAATATCAACTGCTTCTGCAGCTGCTTTAAAACAGGGCGACGCCTTCACATGGGCCGGCATTCTGCCACTCTTCTTACAAGACCAAACTTCCTACGGCAACGCCCCAGCGCCAGTGCAGCTGTTCTTAGTAACATCACCGCGCATGCGCACAGCTAGACCAGGGCAAGCAGATTTCAGGAGGCAGTTTCAAATACTCAAGTAGCTTTGCTAAAATATACATTAGAAGATGCTAAATCCTTTTGAGCTCCAAGCCTTGTACCTAAGAACCCACCAAGAATAAACCTTTACTTTAAAACGCTCCCGTAATAACGCTTTTTATTATAATCTTAGGGCTTGACTTCCACACTTCAGTTTTTTACCATACTGAGAACTAAGAATGTTATCACGGACCCCCAAAAAAGATGTCCCTTTCTAAAACGGCCTAAAAATGCCTGCAGTATACCCTGACATTCTTCCGACTTCTGCTTTTGTCCCACCTTACTTTAGAATGTGTGCCCTCCCCTATATAATACATTACCCAACAGCATCTCCGTGACCCCTAATCTCGAGCCAAAAGTCGAAAACTAGTTTCCATGTACTCCTTTTCCCCTTTAAAATTAAAACCTGCCTACACAGCGTGACTCATGCTACATTGCCAGAACCTCAAGACGTCAGATTTCAGTTTTAAAAAAAGTTATTCTGAAGAAATAACCTTAGCCATCAGGTAGAAAATGACTTTTCCGAAAAAAATGACGTAACGTATCGAATTACGTTTCTTGTTGTTGGCGTTGAACATCCTACGGGCAAATAGTGTGTGAAAAAGATAACTAGAATCGTACTAATAAACCGTTTCCTATTCATGCCCGGTCGGAATGAAGCATTTTTCTGACGTGAACGCTTACAATTCTGTGCCAGATTATGCAAATATTGTTGTCATTCTGCCATGTTTGCTCAAGCTTATGAGGCAATAGTCACTAGTCAACTTCCTATTGGCCACGCAGCAATTTACAACTTTGTTTTCTTTTTCTAGTTCGTGACAAACAGACATGACAAAAATATATCGTTAAAATAGGAGCAGAGACCACACCCTCATTATGGATTAAGAAGATGGATTGAAAGAGATTATAATGGGTAACAAAGGGCGCTCACAACTACCGGCTAGACATATCTATTTTATCCTACCTAATCAACATCGGAGAATCAATCCAGATCAAATAAAAACGCGGATAATATGAATCACTTTCTGCGCTTTATTACGAGCTGATAAGGGCATTCAGTTTTGGAATTCGCTCTCTAACTGCTGACAGACTTGACTCTTGAGTTATTAGTACCTGCTAAGGATAGCGACATATCTTCTACAGCTTTTAGAGAATTGGTGCAAAGCTACTAACATACATTGTTTGCGATAATAGGCAACCGGACACTTCGGGTCCATGGTCGCGAGTCCAGTCTGTCGCCGATACCGATTTATATCAGACTCGGCAGTTTGGCGGCGGAGATCTTACTGACCTTTCTGACCTGGATCATACTATAAGTTTTAAACATAAACCAGTGGACTTTCTAATTGCTTGACTTGGGTCATGACTCCGAGCCTGTTTTCTCAGAAACGCAAGAATTTGCCCTTTCGTCCATCACGTGCCCGATCATGCTGGTATTTGTCACCCTTCCTGTCTTGGGGGGGGTTTAGGGTTGGTTGGTTGGTTGGTTTTCCGTTGAATTCTCCGACAGGCAACAAGTGGGCTATTTGTAGTTTTAGGCTGGCCGACCAAGAAACAATTTACGATGTTTTAGCCCAAGTGACGTCCTTGACCGAATTTATGTTATGCGGAAACTCAAAAAAGCCCTTTTTTCTCTCCTATTTTGTAGTTATCTAGGACACGTACAACAGCAATCGGATGCACACATGGCCACCGATCAAGGTCAGGAACTGTAGGGTTGTCTGTTAATGGGTAACATGCTAAAATAACAGTGAAAGGGTATTCCTACGTCTTTTAATTGAAAGGATGCGCGTCAAGAGAGAGAGGAAGCTTGTCAGCATCTGAGCTTCACGGAGGCGGCTTACGCAAATATGAACGCAGCATAACCACAAACGATTAATACAGTAGTTATTTTTCCTCATCGACTCTTATCTCAACCCACAGTCATAATACCATGTACATGACCTTCGTTAGGCTCATTTACAAAACCTGTCTGAGCATTTAAAGAAACAATGTAAAGCAAGATTGGGGCACACAAACGCAAATAAAAGAGGGTATACCACAGTAGATTAATCCTACATACTGTGGGGTATACTGCATATTACAAAAGGATTAAAATGAGAGTACAAGAAAAGGCGAGTTGTACTAAAATTACAATGATTGTGTAATTTATTATTGAAAGAGAAGAAACGTGCCTACCTTGAAACATGAGTAGCAACGCGATATGCATATTGATTTTATTAGAAAACCATCAGACTGCACCATAAACGCCTACCCTTGAGACAAAATCCCACCACAACAAAGAATGGGCCACATTTTCCTTGACACGCAATAACATGTGGCAAACGGTGGCAAGAAGAGGGATTTGTTTAGCATTCTAAATAGCAGCTTCAGCGCCATCTAGGATAATATTTATTCAATATTCGCGTTAAGAATTGTACACAAACGAAGGAAACTCAAAACAAGGTGTTTTCTTGTATCTATGCAATTGATGAAATATCGTTACTAAATACTCATAACCCTTAGTCGTTACAAAATAATTTACCAATATGACGAATAGTATATTCGACAGACTTAGTAACCTGGATGCATACCCCAAAACTTTGGAAGATTTTCGCATTAAAACCTTTAGCGGGGCAACCGGTACTACAGAATTTAATACTTTTAAAAGACGAACAATAATTATTCTATTCTAGTTACTCTGATAAGTGGTATTTTGATCATTTCACTTTTCGTTGTGGAGCTGAGAGATTATCTGTCTGTCGAACTGACCGAAGAGCTATTTGTAGACACTAGTCGAATTCCAAAACTGAAGATTCAATTCGATGTTGTTTTTCCTACTATAGCTTGCCCGTGTAAGTTTTAGCTGTGCTTGTATATTTAATGCTTGCAAGAAGCTTATCTTCCGTTGTGCTTATCTTTTCATTCAAAGATCTAAGTGTAGACGCGGTTGATTCGTCTGGGGAGCAACAAACTGCCATCTCCGACAACGTTTTCAAGAGACGACTGGATTTGGAAGGGAAGCCCCTGGACGATCCAGAAAGAGACGTTGTCAACAGAAACAGTACTAAGATTTTGGAGTCTGCTGTTTCCACAACAGATGCTAATGCTAAATGTGAAACTTGCTATGGAGCCGAAAGTCCCGAATTCAAGTAAAACTGGTTGAAAAAGTTCGAATTCCTACTGTTTCGTTTGGTGTTCAAGATGTTGCAACACTTGTGCTGATGTGCGAGCTGCTTACAGAGCCAAAGGCTGGGCATTTCATGCAGAGGGCGTTGAACAATGCAAAAACGACAACAGCCTTACCAATGACGGGGAAGCCTTCAAGGAAGGTTGTCAAGTCTACGGAACTTTGGAAGTTAACAGGGTAGAAGTCGTAATCTTGCGTTAATCAGAAAATAAAGCATTAATGGATCTCACGTTAGGTTGGTGGTAGCTTTCACATTGCGCCTGGTAAAAGTTACTACATCAGTCACGTTCATGGTTAGTATGTGCCTTATTCGTACACCGTAATCCTAACTTGATTACTTGGTTTTCTAGTTCACGACGTAAATCCGTACAATGCGGAGGATTTCAACCTAACCCACCGTATACGTCACTTGGCATTTGGTCGTAGCTTACAAGGAAAGACAAATCCCATTGATGGCACTCACGTCGTAGCAGATAAAGGCAAGTAATTTTTTCTAGAATTTGTATTACTGTAAAAGCTGTCGCAGCCGTTTATTTCTCAACTAAATGGAACTGACATAAGATGCTATCTGAAGGACCAGAGGCAGAGGTACCATACGAAAATCCTGGAAACATTTTAACACCGAAGACCCGTTCCAATAGCCATAAACGTTCCAAAGGTTCCTCCACCTTGTAACATAACTTTGCCTACGCTATTGACAAGTTCGCGGCCCCGCATACCGTACCTACATTGACATAAAAGTTGACAAGAAAATCTCCTCAATCGGGAAAATGCAAATAATGAAAATACCGCAACGCAGAAAAGCCACCAAATAAGCCACCGGAAGCCATGCCGACACAAAAACCGATCATGAAGCCAGTTTTCATCCTATCCCAGCAAGTCGGGCCGGATTGACCGTATCCACCTCCCATAGGAACCGGCATTGTGTACGAGTGTCAGAGCTTTTCCCTAAACAGAAGATTCACAATTAGACTTGTTATTCTAATACGGAAAAAAAGATATGCATATACTTAGTACAATAACGTTATGTTTTTTTATTTTACAGGCTCAATGATGTTTCAGTATTACATCAAAATCGTGCCTACCACATACGTTCGAAATGATGGGGCGACCTTGCAAACGAATCAGTTTTCTGCCACTCGACACCAAAAAGAAGTCAATATGAAGACGGGAGAGTCTGGATTACCAGGAGTATTTTTTAGCTACGAACTCTCTCCTTTAATGATCCGCTACAGCGAAAAGCAAAAGTGAGTTTCGGAAATTTAGTTTAGGGATGTAATTGAGTTGATTGATTTAGGTCAATCGGCCACTTTTTAACGGATGTCTGCGCTATTATTGGCGGCATATTTACGGTGGCTGGAATCATCGACAGTTTTATATATCGCTCTTCAAGACTTTTACAAAAGAAAGTGGAACTCGGGAAATTTACGTAGCTGGACTTGGTTCACATATTGGGTGTATTTTACAGCGTTTTTAAGAAGTCGTTGAAGTGTTGCACAGGAACTTTGGCCACTTGCCTACAGAATTCCACATCGTCCAAAAGCGCAAGATCTAATGGAGAAACATAGTTCTCTTGTTTGGGATTGTACTGTACTTTGCCCAAGCTTTGTAAAAATAAATGACGTTCTTTCAATTTAAATTCGCGAGTCGTCAACAGGACCGGAAACTGGAGGATGGTCTCCCGTGGGAGCTCAATCAAGTTATGAACAACTTCGAATCTCCTGATTAAGGCATGCCGACCTAAGATAAGTTATAAGTTGACCAACTTCGTGATATACGAGACGATTCTTTACTTGTTGTAAAAATTCTTGGAGCTTCACATAATAGCCGTTTCGTCTCGTCATCGTTAAACCCCATCTCTTCTTTGACCGTGAAAACAAGGGCCTAGCAAGACCTAATGAGCTAATGTTCAACACACGAAAAGGTATAATACTTTGACATCTTGTAAGTTCCGTGTTATAAGCTTAGGATTTTTCACCGCAAGGTTTCTAACTTCAGGGCCTTTCAGTCCAAAGTATTTTTGAAAAAATCCTAGTCTCCGATCTATGCGCTCCACGCTAAAGCCAATCAAAAAAATATTAAACAAAAATGTTCGCAGGGTATACTCCAATTTACCTAAAACAAAGCCAGAATGGATTTCGAGTTATAATGGTTCCGACCATCTTGCCATCGAATTTCTTAGAATAGAGATAATTTATGCGAGACTGAAGACTGCCATAATCCTCACGAAATATCAACGGATTGTTGGTTAGAATTCGTCCCAAACTATCCGGGTTAACATGGTGGTCCACAAGAAATTGCAAAACGGGAGCAATATCTTCCTCGAACCCTTTTTTGAGAATTAGGTTGGCAACTCCGGGCTTTTTGTCCCATTTATGTAACTCAACATCTAATTTGACAAATTCTTGCAATAGTGGGCTTTTGTTAACATAACTGGCTAAATTGAAGCTAGGAACATGGTGGGGGGCCACGTTTTCTAGCTCTCCGAATGATGGAGGAAGAAGAGGGTGGATATGTGGAGGTATGACTTCGGCTATTTTACTTTTCTCTCCCAGGGATGTGTCTTGCAAAGCTCCATTCGATTCGACAATTGCGCTTTTTAACCGATAACTTTGAACCTGGATAGGAAAACCCCTTCGTATTCCTGATACTGTCAAACGGTTTAGCAAACCTGGAAGTACTCTTGTGCACATCAGAAAAGCTTTATACACCACGATATACCTTTGACAAAGCTTCAAACGGGTTACTTTGCGTAAAACTGAGCAGATATTTGCACAATAACAAAGCAAGGCAGCACACGGAAGGAGGCAGTACTTTCAACAATGAAATGCAGACCGCAGCGAAAAACGAAAAGCAAAACGCGACTCGCAGAGGGTACGGCACAGATTGAAATTATGCGTTACAATGCAAGTGCAACGACAAAAGTAAAAATTGCAAAGTAGTACCACGCACCTGACTACCAATACTACTACAGGAACACTGGATCCACTTCATCTTTTGTTATAATGAAGATTGTGGAATCTTTATCAGCGAATTTCAATTACTTGCGAGATGTCGGCTACGCAATAAAAGAAAAAAAGGATGAAGCTTGCATATTGCTTCTCCCTGAAAAAGTCCCGTCCTATTTAGAATGTTCAAGGCTTCTTTGACAATGACGATGTGTCTGTAATCTCGCCTTAGCAAGTCACGAGACAGAAGAAAAAACAAAGACACCGGAACGAATATTAAACGCCAACTGCATTTTTACACGGCACCTCTAAGTTTAGCTTGTAGGAGACAACAGCAGGGGCAATAGTATACATGCAATATTATGAAATAGTGATTCTTTTGCCGGTATTCCTTAGCCCATGTGCAATTAGAAGATACATATTATTTTGATTGCACAACAGATTGAAGACGGTCGAGCTAAAGTAGCAAATACATAGTCTTTTTTAATTATTCTACCGGAGCTTGATTCTGTGAATCAATCTCCAGACTATCTAGGCCCTCTTCGGCCAAAAATCGTAATATACATTTTGCAGCCTAAAAAGAAGTAAAAAAAAACATTACATTTACACGTACGCAAATTAGCTGGCATCAAACTTTCTTACTTGATCGCGGGACTCTTCTAAGGTGACCCCAACACCGTGTCGGACTTGAGGAGGATTAGTATTCACGGTAACCAAGGACAGATAAACCCTTCGATTTGATTTGGGAAAATCTTCGTAGTGGACAGAAAATCCTTCTATTTCGGCTAAGTACTTCAGCTGAATTTCTGGTCGTACGCCCTATAAACGACACACCAAATTATGAAGTGTCAAAAAAATTGACAACTATATTAACCGTAGGTGCTGTGCCAGCAGATACAGGTGGAACTGGACCAGAAGACGGCGACGAAACAGTTTTGGCTCCTTGTTCAGTCTTAATCGATTTGGATATTACCAAAACCCCGGGCATCGGCTGCTGGTTACATATCACACTTTCAGGCTTTTCGCTCTCGTTGGATAGATTGACCTGTACAACATTTGGCGGTTATTACGCAGTGAAATGAACATAATATCGTTTAACCTGTTGTAAAGCATCGTTTAGTTGGTTAAAAGCTCTTGCGTTATGTGAGTCGGGCGGATCGCTACCATAAGGTGAGTCGTTCTCATTTCCTGATAGCTTTTCCAGCATTTTTTGAGCAGCTGCTTTTTTCGCCAATTTTTTCTTCGCTCCTGTGCCTATGCATGACTTTTGATCGACGGAGACCTTCATAAATACAGCATTAATTGAGAAGAACTTTAATCTTCATAAATTTAGCAGGCAAAACATACTTGAACAACGAACTCTGGCTTCCTGGGGTTTCCTTTATCCGAAATCAAGGTGAATACAGGTTCTTTGCCCTTGCGAGCTTGCTGTAACTGCATTAATCTAGAAACTGGGTCCATTGCTAGGGCAGACTCTTCGTTTTGAACAGGAGTCATATCCTAGTCAAACACGAAAAATAACTAGGTGAGTTAGGATTTCTATTTAACACCCG
Source organism: Lepidurus arcticus (assembly GCA_003724045.1). Lineage (NCBI taxonomy): Eukaryota > Metazoa > Arthropoda > Branchiopoda > Notostraca > Triopsidae > Lepidurus > Lepidurus arcticus. Next base: position 123,340 of record RJJA01000081.1, on the reverse strand, counting down.
AATAGTACCACCTTGACCAAATTCTTCGGTTTTTTCTTGGGTAAAACAGTTTTGCCCTTAAGTTTATTGCCGGAAACCACAACTGGAGGGTTTAGCATGTTGTTTTTCTTTAACTCTTCCAACATTCTCTCAGCTGCCTTTTTCTTTGAGACTTTCTTTCCGTTGCCCTCGCCTTCACTGGTCAATTCGCCCAAGCTACACTGCGTCACAAATGTACGCAAGTGCGGTGGCCCGGTTTCCGAAACTACCTTGAAATCCAGCGTCAGGCCGCGCTTTAATGCCACTTCGTACAAAAGGGAAATACGGGACTTGTTTTCAACATCAGAAACATCCACATCGCTCGACACAGAACCGTCTAAGCACAATCTACATTCAAGAACTGCCAATTACATTAATGTATTACCTGGCTGGTCGCCTTTGTCACCAAATTCCACGGCCTGTGGAGATTTGTAGTAAGCTAAGGCTTTAGCCGCTGCATCATGCCTGGCAAGCTGATAGGTAGGGCCTTCGCCTTGAAAACGCAAATCGTCTCCTAGCGTGAGAAAAACGCAGTACAACATAGGGGGTACTGGCGTTCGGAAAGGCAAGAACCGCTATAAACCACATAAACATATGGTTGTTTTATTTTAAGCTTCGGATAATTTGAACAAGTTTACCGAAGAGGCCTGGTAAGATCCACGACTAAAACCATTATAAACTTCCGGTCTTACACTTGGAGAGTAGGGCAGTGCCTAAAAAAGCGCATTACGAACGTGAATGAACATAGACATAGACTTTAACTTAAGCAAGAAGTATTGACGTACGTACCGGCGGGCAGTAAGGTTCCTGACCGCCATCTGATAAAACCCTACGTACTAAAAATAAAAGGATCAGGTATTTTTTATGCAAGTGCATTGAAATAATTAACTTACGAATATAAGGTTGCACCGGAGGTTGACCAGGGATACGTACAGGGGGCATGGACTGATAAAGGGCTCTCTGTCCTCGTTTCATTGCTAGAGCGTTTAATTCAACCGTGGGTGTCAACGAATTGATCGTATTAGAGTTTTTCATTGCGGTCGACTTCTGCTTAGGAGGGGGATGCGGGTACCGTGTTTCTTTCAAAGCTTGCGATGCTGCAGCATGCTGAGCTTTCTTGATACTGGGTCCACAAGCTTTATATTCCTCTGTGCCCAACTTTAGCGTAACAGTGAAAGTACGTTTATGAGGAGGGCCCGTTTCATCCGTCAAATGATACTGATGCGGAATCTAGGGACGAAAAAAATACTTTGCTTCGCTTGGAGGTCATATCCTACTGAACCGACCTTATTATGACGAGCTAGTTCATTGACTAGACACATAGGGGTTTTAATTTTTGAACCATTTTCGGCAGCTTCATCACTAGAGCTTGCCCGCGAAGTTTCAGGAAAATCGTCATTAACTGGTGTGTGTGCAGGCAGCGCATTACTAGTTGAGATGTTCGGTAACATTTCAAGAGTTCGTGGCTGAGCTGGACGAAAGTCATTAACAAAATTACCTAAAGTAAAGATAATAAATAAATCACAGCCACAACAATTTATAAACGTACCCCTATTCCCCGGCATGTTCATCATATTAATCCTGTACCCACGTCCCCTTCCTCTACCAGGAGGAATACCCATGATCATGTTGCTTGGCAAATAATTTACACCCTGAATAGCCGTCATATCATTGCCACGTGACCCACCTTTATTTAGGACGCAATGTAATTATTTTTCTAATTCTTAAAGCAAATTAATTAATTGTCTGACCTGCTTGCTGCTGGCTGCAACATGCAACAATATAAAATCAACTTCAGCTATGCCTGTCTTAAAAAGCATAGCATAGGATAGATAGAAAATAATATTTTATATGATGTAATAAAATACTTACTCAACTCACGATATCTAATACGAATATAAACGACCAAAAAAGTACAGAAAACATCAAAACACAAATGTGTCGTTCGTCGTTGGTAAGCTGTCGCCCTCTGCCAAGAGTTAAAAAAATTAATCTGAGGCGCCAGAGTCAAACTCAAGATGAATAGCGATCGCGTAGTACTAGCAAAGTTTCCAGGGTTATAGCTTTTCATAGAGAATAGCAATATAATCATGCAAAGCTTGTATTCTAAACGGGGTACCATGCTTACAGCATTGTAAAGCACAAACACTTATTTCGCTTACAATAGTGACCCGAAAGTAGAGAGACACCAGCAATACTCAAACCGAGTCCTTCAAATGACAATTAATGCACTTCGCGGAGAAAAGCGTTAATCATTTAGACGACATCCAGACCACGATAGGGAAGACAGTTGTAATGTTCACAGTTAAACTCATTATAAATGAAGAAACAAATCAAGACAAGGGATTAATACAGTGAAGAAAATCGGCAAACGGGGAGTAATGTTGGGTTGGAACTTAAGCAATTTCCGAAATTACGGTATGCAGGCCTTTACCGCTAAACGTTGTTCTAAACTGTTCAGGAACGGCGTACTCCACCTGTTACACAATATTAAATAGTCATTAAAAAGAATATATTCCATCATGTGTTTCTATCACGTGAAAACTTACATAATCCCCGTCAGGCTTGGGTACCATAACATTCATTTCAGAAGACTTCGCAGAGACAATGACCGTTTGCAGTGACTCCTTGCTTAAGTACATCTGGCACCCATCGGTTTTATCGATGTTAATAGTTGGCACTAGTCCCAAAACCTTAAAAAAAACAGAACTTGCATAGTAGCCATTAAGCTTTTTTAGTCATACCATTTTAACGTACCTGCATCTGGACGGACTGACAGTTGATAAATTCCATGGAAGAAACCACGTTATCAAAAACAACCGAAGCTTTCTTGCACGAGTCCATTACTATGGAGTTAACTTTGCCCTTCACTTGCACAGTAGAACCTTCGCATTTATACATATACACCACTTGATTCATCTCCGTCTGATCAATGACGAGTCCAGAAGCATTCTTTTGGTATTCCTAAAAAAAAAAAGAACGTATGACCATCTGGTGTTGCTTATTACGCAAGCTAGTGTTACCAGGATCCACTTTTTGCCTTCTAGAGCCATTTTCGCGGGTTTATCAGCAGGTTTGGGCTGTGCAACAGTTGAGCCCGGCTTAGGAGCCACAGCAGGCTTAAAAGGAGCAGGTCCGGTTCGTAGGTTGGGGTTCTTGTGAGTTTGCATATCAGCAGTGACCTTCTTCAATCCTTTAGTAACGTTTTCGCCTTTGTTAAGTTCAGAAAACAATTGGGACTTGGCCTTGGCAGCTTCATCTTCCTCAGTAGCTTCGTCAAACAAGTTACCAGCGGGCATGGGAGGCGGAGGTGGGCCAGAAGGAGCAGCACCTGTTCCAGAAACAGACTTAATGAATACTTCTTATAAGAAATGAAATTTCTGCAATACCGCTTGACGTTTTGGCGTCGCCACCTTTGGCATTCCATACTAAGCCAGTTGTGTGATGTTGCTTGACGTAAGCTTGTAGTTCAGTTAACGTTTGTACCCAAGATTTTGCCCAGTCAACGTGATTCTTATCCCTAGGTGTCCAATGTGTTTTAGCAAATACAAATTTCCAAGTAAAGCTTACTTTTCTTTCCAGTCTTTCAATACTCGGTTGGTATAAAACTGTCCGGCATCATTCATTTCCTTCACGTACGGACCTGGCGTGGGGCTCTACACAAGTTATACCATTGAAGTATGACAAGACTAACGATGTGCTTAAATTTTATTCGTACCACTGTAACCCAGCCCAATGCGGGAATACTTTCCGACATGGCGCTTAAGTGATTAAAAAATGGTGATGTCCTATTTCTGTCACGGTAGTCTTGGATGGCTTGAATACAATCGCACGTGGGACGTAGTAGGTTTGCCAAGTCAGACTGTGCTGGTGTCTTGGATTGCGAAGCAATGATCAAAAAGGCTCGCTGGGCCCTAGACAATTATTGCTTTACAAAATTCATAAGATAAACATTAGAATTACTTGAAGGTATCTTCCACTAGAGAAGAAATTGTGGCAACATCACCACCAATGGTCTTCGAACATTGCAAGAATGCCTGGAATGGCCCTTGTAAAATATCATCGAATGCAGACACAGTGGGTGCTGACATTTTGGGGCTGAGTTAAATCTGAATTTTAAATAGGAAAAGATTAAATTGTCATCTGCCTTGATCAAACCAGAATCTAACTAAGGTAAAGTGACGGAAAGATAACATCCAAAGGATGTGTCGTATAAAGATAAGCAGAAGGGGAACGACAGTGGAAAAGCAAGCAGTGTACCACTCTCGATACTATTAGTAATACTACAGAGAATTATGCCTTACAATACAAATAATATAATAGGAATAACAAGAGGATATAAACAAATATAATAGGAATAACAAGAGTTAGCAACAAGCAAGGAAGCTTGCTCTTGCTGTTGTATGGCTAGTATTTATGATTGACATATTAACCGACCGTTATGAAATACGAACTAAAAAAAAGACGGAAGCGGCCAAATATGGATGTGGGATGGGCTGAGTCATACCCAGTAACACAAATCCTAAATAATTTCTGCACGAAAAAAACTACCGCATTCGATCATAATACACAATTTTTACTGGCAAAATAATATTTAAAATAAAACACGTATTATCAATTTCAGCTTACTTGATCCGAATCTACGTTCAAAACAATCCGACGCCCGGTTCTTCAACACTTGACTAGACGGACTACGAACTTATCTCTAAAACGCTGATCACACCAGGCTTGGAATTCTGCTTGATTTTGGCGACTTCACAGGAGGTGTTTCAAGAACTCTTGAACAATTAGCCATTCATTCCCCGCTTGCTTATACAACAAAAATCTTTCCCTAACGATGAAGCTTACAATATAAATGCAAGATTACAAAGCAAATAATTAAAAAAGCAGCTGCCCTGCCGACGAGCGATTCTTTCGCGTTGTCATCTCCACCCATTTCGCTCCTCATGAGCCTCAAAGGCTTGGGGAGGTGGGTCTTTCGGACCCGAAATCCTGTTTTTCATTCCATTCTTCATGCACAAGCAGTATGCTAAGACAGCCAGATGGCCAGAAGGTCCAAACCTCTAGAAAGCGAATTATGAGAAAGGGAGCGAACCTGAACCTTCTGGGGACTGACACCCCACAAGCACAGGTATCTTGTAGCGGACTGGCTGACATTGTGGCATAACATACGGGACGTGGAAGTGTGACAAAACATGGAAGCTAAAAGGACATGCTTTCTGTGGTTGCTTGTGACAATTCATGTATTTTCAGTTGTAGCTGTGGTCGCATCCTTATCCGGTTTCTATTCCGACAATGGCTTTGATCAAACGGTAATGCACAAAGAACTCTCTCACCGAGCCAAGCGCGAAGTTCAACAGGAAATTCTTCATTTGCTTGGCCTTCATCACCGACCGCGTCCCAACTTCAATAGTGCACACGGCACTGTCAATCCCGCACCCAGATTTTTACTGGACGTGTACCGCTCCTTTACCGAAGAAGATTCTGGGGGCTTAAAACTAGAACCTGAGTTGTTTGAAAATGAGTTCAATATTTCTCGAAACGATGTTCTTGCCATCGATCAAAGCGACCTCATCATGAGCTTTGTTAACCATGGTATTTAATCGGTATCTTATAGCGTAAAGATTTCTATGTTTAACTTTGTAGGTCATCAACTGCGACACCACCACAGGGATTCTGTCTTTTGGTTCGACTTGTCCGAAATCGCACGGAATACGTTTCCCTTGAATGCTGAATTACGCGTTTACTTGAAGCATTTAGATGCTCAAAGTGCGATTTATGATAATCTGTCCGGGATTGTTTTACGAGTTCATCGCTTTCTAGGTGAAGACAGGTAACGGAAGCCATATCAATTTAGTACGAAGAACTACGAATCTACTGTTAATAGGGACGTAGTAGAAGAAGAAATTTCAATGGATCAGTTAAATGAAGGCTGGGTAGCGCTAAACGTAACCAAAGCCCTGCAATCTTGGATGGTATCGCCCGAAGCAAACAAAGGTCTTCGACTAACCGCTCATCACGTCTCAGGTGCGTAGAAACTCAGACAAATGCCAGGTGTTTAGCCGGAAGGCTTCACAGCCATTGGGTTTGCATATCGGAAACGCTTTGACCAAACACAACTTTCGTTAGACGGGGAAATAAATGTACAAGATGTTGGCATCGTTGGCTCCAAGGGCGAAGAAGATCTTCAGCCATTCATGGTTGGGTATTTCCGCTTACAAAAAACTACCCAAGACGCAGAGGAAGAGGAAAACAAGCCTGACTGGACAGAATTATTAAATCTGCAACAACAGGATGAAAATGTTGTAGATGACGAAGAAGACGAGCCAAGACGCCTTCCTTCACGCAGACGCCGAGCAGCCAACGGAACTGGCAATAACAAACGTCGAAACGGTAATAAAGACGTGAGTTACGCTGATGATACCACCGCATGGAACCCTTATTCCGGTAAGCTTTCCTTTGAATCCTATTAATGAAAATTGTCTTATTACCTTAACTTTTCTTACTAGATTTTGACCCGCGTTACGCTCGAAGGAGTTGCCAAAAGAAGAATTTGTATGTCAGCTTCCGCGATTTAGGCTGGCACGTAAGTCTAGTTTAACACCAACTTGAGAACAGACGTTATGTTAACCTATCTTGTTAACTAGGACTGGATTATTGCTCCTGATGGCTATGCAGCCTTCTATTGTAACGGCGAATGCTCTTTTCCATTGAACGCGCACATGAATGCATCCAATCATGCCATTGTTCAAACTCTGGTTCATTTGATGAATCCGTACCAGTATCCTAAGCCTTGTTGTGCACCGATCAAATTAAGCTCAATTTCCGTCCTTTACTTCGACGACACGTCTAATGTCATTTTGAAAAAGTATCGCAACATGGTGGTGAAAAGCTGCGGCTGCCACTAAAACCTGATCGAACATATTTTTCTTTCTTGTATATAAATTCGCTGACTAATAAACCGCCAAGAACCATGTGTTTTTCCCCCAAGCTTAAAAAAATTTATATTCACAATGTTTATTTTTTCGTAGCAAATAAGACTCGGACGTTGGCAAGAATTCAGATAACGCCTTTCCTTTTCCCCCCAGCGAGAAAAGCGTTAATTCCACTAAGACTTTTACAAATAAATACAATTCGCAAATTATTCGGCTGCGTCCCAATTAAAAAGTTACTCAATTTAAGCTAGCCATAAAAGACTTGTAACCAAGCCTTATGAATGGAAATTAAATATTGAAAAACATTATAAGTAATAACGAACACAAATTACAGATAGCTAAAAACGTTTGACCACTCGTTCTGACTGTCCGAATCACATTCGGGTGTCAGATTTGGCACAATTTCACATTTCTGGCGCTCAAACTCCGCCAAAATCTCTTTGGCTAGTTCTAATCGAGAAACACTTTCGGTCGGTGACCGTTTACGGTGCAAGAAAATAACACGGGGAGTTGTAGCTGGGGAGGATTCGTCGCTCGAATTAGAAATAGGTTCATTGCTTTCCACAATTTTCATTGGAGAACGGCTGCGTTTGGTTAACGTGGCCTGCAGCCAACATCCTCTTTGCAAACTAATAGATTCTAAATGTGAACTCAAGTCTAAGGTGGCTGTTGAAATGGATACGGCCATATCCACTCCATCTTCAGGGGCTGTCGGCGTAGGTGGCGAGCTTTTGGCCGTTTTGGGCCTTACGGAACTTCGCCATTGTCCCAAATGGGATCTTACCAGAAAAGAAGGCCCGCACGAAGACCTTCGAGGATTACCTGGGTGAATTAAGGATCGTTGAATCAACGGACTGGACGCCGAAATAACAGAAAATTTCGGGACTGCTCTAGAGACGGGAGTTTCGGTGGGCGACTTAAAGTCGGTGGAATGGCGAGGTTTGAGATCGGACTGGGATTGTACTAGCAACAATCGAGACGGTCTTTTCAATTTAATTCCCCCTATTGTTGTGCTTAGTTCTGGTACGGCTGGTGATGCCAAAACAGCTGATTCTAGATTAGCAACAACACTCTCGCGGGGCTGTTTTGCCGGAAGTTGTACTTCTCCTTCATTCGAACGTAAAAGACCATTAGCCTTTAAATTGTGGATTGTTGCGGAGGCAGAGGAGGGTAATTGCAAGGATGAGCCATGTGCAGTTTCTTGTTCGGAGTTATTGCGCTTTTGTACAAGAGTACTTTGAACAACCAGATTAACTTTTCGTACAGGACCCTCGTGTTTCTTCTTATCTGTGAAAGAAGGGCACTGGGAAGTCAATTGGTCGGTCTTGTCTTGCAACTTGCGTTGGTTTTGCTCTTTTACAATGGCCTCCTTCAAGACATCAGGATCTTCTGCGACGGCGTCGGTTTTGTGGTCCCGAACGAGTCTCAGGGACTTGCATTTCGCATAAAAACGCGGGAAATGCTGTTGGATGCAAATGTGATCGCTTGGTAAAATTTTCTTCAGTTGCTTCAATACACGCCGTTTTCGGGTAGGGATATTGTTTGGTTCAGGGTCAGTAGCAGGGGACATGATGTACCTACACAAAAGAATACATTTATAAAACAATACTTGGCAAAGTTTGGGCAGCTGTTCAGATTACCTAGAAAAAAGTAATGCTCAATCTGCAGTTTCAAGCAAAACACGTTCAATGTGCATTAGATGTAATAATCGACATGGCTTTACGGAAATAGGGTATAGGGCACGCGATATTTTCTCGGCAGCATCTCGCCGCTATATAATCCTTTGCTCGAGTGATCTAATAGTGCCCATCTAGCTGCTCGTGCGCGGAATCTTTATAACCATAACCAACAATAACAGGTTCCTCCTTGACGCTTTTTATGCTTAACTCGGATTTCCCTGGGGGGGCATTTTTTTTGCTGGCTAGCCTGTAGCCTTATTAATAAGCACGCCGTCCTGGTAAGGAAATACCAAGTAGCCATGAGAAGCTGTTGCTTTGGCTAGGCAACGCAAAACCTGATAAAGCTAACGACTAAAGTACGGGAACCTTCGCACCATTTCCGCCTTATAAAGGCACACTGCAACGAACCAACGTTTTTTTCTTACATATTCTTTTTTTTTCAAGTTTTATTTTTTATGCTGTTTCAGGAGTCCCAGTGTCCAAGTGCTGTCCGTATTGATGACCAAAAATGTAAGTCCCAGTGTCCAAGTGCTGTGTTGATGACCAAAAATGTAGCTATGTCCTTTGTCTTTATACCAAAAGTTATTATAGGACAAGGTCGCTAAGAATTAATAGATTAGAACCAGATATGGGTATGGCAAACTACAAGTATGTTTCCGTTGCCTTTCTTAGATCTGAAAGTCGGTTTTCGGAAAACGCAAAAGGTCCCTTAAGGTCATTTTCTTTCACTTCTCCGCTACGGGTAGCTAATTAATGGCGGGAATCAAGTTTACAAATTTACTGGCGACAGTAAAATTTACTCCATAGTAAATTTTAAAGGGTGAATATCAAATGAATTATCAATGAGCCTGCCCTTCCTCTCCCTACCTTCCACCCCTTTCCTTCCTTCCTTACCTCCCCTGTAAATAACCCGAATCTACAAAAGCTACGTAAAAATCAAAGTCGACCAATAAATAGTCTGGCAAAATGTTGTTGCCTACGCTGGTTAAATAAAAAATAAAAAAGGAAAATAGAAAATAAAAAATGTCGGGATACTTTAAATTAACAATAGTTCGAAGCGATGACAGGAAAACAGTGTTAAGCGAAGAAGTTTTTACTACTTCGGCACTATTATAAGCTTAGAATAAAAGAATAAACTCTCTTTGGTTTACTGGCCATCTTCAATAATGGAGTTGTCTTTGAGCTTCCAAGCGTGTCATACACGGAACCCAACAATTAACTCCTTCTGTTATAGGCTGCCTTTTTTGTTACTTATAACAAATGGATCACGAATCTTCAAAAGGAATAAACAATGAAAAAAAAAGACACGGATACACAATTCCCGCGTTTTCCTGTACAATTACCCTACAGCTAACTTTGTGCTATTACTGTTATATTTGTTCGGTAATTCCCGTTATAATCTTATCATAGAATTCCCTCCACCCCCGAAAAAAATCCGCAGAAAGTCCCACGGTTTGTAGTTTGTACACATGTTTTGCTTCCGTCATAAAAGGTACAGGAATCAGGATACTATTTTAACCCTTCCTCATTTAAAGATTTTCACGGAAAGCTATTATAAAACTTCCAACATAGAAAACAGAAAGCTTGATGTTGAGTTTCTCAACGTTGACCTTTTTTAACCACGACGAATTCGGTCGTACAATTTAGCTTTCTGGCCTTGAGGATCTAAGTATCGATCAAAGAAAACTCCCGGAGATAAAAGTATACGTTGATGATGGGGCGTCCTTGTTTAGAAATGCGTTAATTCTAAGCGAAGCTCCTTTTTATCGAACTCAACCAGATGAGATGACCCGGATTTTGACGGATGCTGCCCTGACGCTGGAGAAAACATCGAACAACTATGCTTCCATGTAACTTTTCAACACTCCGAAACCTACAGTGGGTTTCATCCTGAAGTACCCTCAGCCTTTTTGATCCTCGGCCAAAAACAACTTGTTTCCTCACATGGATTTTTGGTTGTCAGTTTGACGTTTCTAGTTGTCTGCATGACCTGCTTGTGTGGGTAGCACGTAACATTACGTATATGGAAAAGTCTTGACCACTTTTACGACTTAGCCGGGAACTAATTAGCTGCTTGCTGACTCACATGAGCGTAAAACTTGTTCCCGTCACTCACTTCAAGCGAGGGAATAATTGAAAAGTTGCAGAGAAGAATTCAACTGCAAGCTTCGAACATACCCATTAAAAAATGACCTTCTAACTACGTCGTATAGATGGGCAAAACAAATCTACTTACGGCGTTAGGCGGGAGAGAAAAATCCGGAGAGGAGTAAGAATAACAAGATAAAAAGATTCACGGCCAAAGCCACATAGTGCTGAACATGGCACCCACTTCAGCTGTGTACCCGGATGGCCATGTGCCTGCTTCCTCGTTAAAAGGGTTCAGTTTAATGTTGTTATGAATAGGCTCCAAGTCCAATTCACTTTTCGGTGCACATTGCTAGAGGAACTCTCAACAACTGTGGCCATTGTATAGGAGGGAAGTTGCTCTTCAAGACTGGTTCCAGTCTTCTACTCCATAGCGAGTGAGCAGCACAGCAGCTTAGTGAATACCAAAGGCACAATATACACTTTCCACTACATCGGATCTGAAAGTCACGCTGCCGTAGCGAGATGCTTGCTTGCTTCGAGTATCTTGTGCTTTTTTTTGTCTTAATCTTCTCCCGGAGGAAATCTCACATAGTCCGAAGACGGTTTCCGCGCCCTTGATGAAGGCCAACAGGAGATTACAATTGTAGGTCCGAGTCGCGGGACTGCATGCAGGAAAAGAAAGTCTTCCGTGTGAAGCTTACACTGGCTAGTCAAGCACGATGCTAACACTTCAAATCTTTACCAAATCGGGAGGGCGGAAGTTGGTTAAGCGACGATCGCGATAACGCCTTTTCCACGAAAAATTTCTTTACTAAAACAGCTAGGCCGGTTTTAGATTTCCACGAAAAAAAACGCGTTAGAAAGTAAACGAAAACGAGTTGGAAAAGGATTTTGTTTTGTTCCTTCGCTATTTATTTTCATATCATGAGTCTACAAGACTAGATAATATCATGGGAAGCGAAGCGTTATTCTACAATGAACAGCAAAGAAACAAAGACGAAACGAGGCACGAAACAAACGAAAAATTAGCTGAGGCATGAATATACATTACATGTGGCATGAGTATATCGTGTAACTTGATGAAAAAGGATGCGAGGAAGGAAGCGCACGACAACGTAACTTTGTATCTAATATCTCGAGTTCATGGTATGGGATGGTGTGTAATAATAAGATTTTATGCTATCACTCAGTTGAAGAGGAAAAGTTACATTGCAACAACCCTCACGTTGCAACTTTATTTGACGCTCGTTAAAATTCCACCTTCTAGTAGTTGGGGTAAAATCAGAAATAACAACAAGAGATCAAACTTTTAAAACGGGGTCTCCGTCGAAGCTGCCATGTGCGGCAGACTAATTAGAAAAAAATGGTTCTATATATTACATATTTGCTGGTAGAGGCTCGGATTTTCTCACGAAGAGCAAGATTTTTGGCGGAATTGCGGAAACAATTTTTTCGCATGAAGAAAAAGGAGAAAGTTTATTATCCTCGCCGCAAGGGGAACTCCCAGACCGCCGAGGTTGGAATCATTAAATATGAGAAACGATACTCGCGTATGTAACTTAGTGCTTTCGCGTGTTACTTTCTGCATTTCCTACCGTTTCCCTCCCCCCCCCCCAACTCTCTTTACAGGTGAGTAACAATAACCGCAGTGTGCCCCGGCGGCCGCTTATTATCTTCAGGTGGTGAATCCGTTTCCGAAGGCGATGAGGACGATGGCATGGATTTATCTTTAGATCGGACGGACCACGCAAATCGCGGTAATTTCATACTTAAGCGCGACGTGGGACTTGCTCGCAGCCCTTTGCCAGCTGCAGCGTCTAGTTGTCCGAACTCACGAGGGGAAATGGGCGACATGGAGCCGGTAGTCATGGCGCTGATCTTCTCGAAGGTGGAACTTGTAACGAGATGGCCGCGAGTCTCCGACGTGGGCGTTACTAGCGGGCTAATGGCATTGTCTTCAGCCACGGTTTTAATCGCGTCCCCGCGACCCAGCCATTTCCGCTGATCTTGCGTTTCATTGTTTTTCTGCTTGCTACGACTTTCTTCCACTTGCTTCCATAAACTGGCAATCTTGCTCGTAACGATCTTCTTGGGCGGCGTTCGCTTGGGCTCCGAAGACTCGGAATTCAAACTCGCATTCGAGCTTGACCGTCGAGTCGTCGCAGTGGCCTGCGGCTTGGCTCGCTCTGGTTCCGGGTTTGAGAACCGCGCTTTCATAAGTCCCACCACATTCGGTTTCTTTGGGACTGCCGGCTTGGATTTCGGTGAATCCGCCTGTGCTTGTGAGTCCGCAGATTTCAAACTTGCTTGGACAACTCTTGGTTTAGGAGGTACCCTCGGTGGGATTTTGGGCTTCAGATCGGCAGGCTCTGGCACACACAGCCTAACCGGTTCGGAGGCTGCAGACGGTTCTGCTTTTTCCTTGGTAAATGTGCCTTGTTTACCCGCGGAAGCTAAGCTGGGTCTCGGGGGTTCTTCCGCTTTCGGAGGCGGTACAACAGCCGTAAGCCGACTTTTGCCTTGTAATTTGGGCGGAGTTGTTGAGAACGTTCGACGGGGATCATTCTCGAGAGGTAGGCGCGCATTGCCCGTTTCGTTCTGGGTAGACTGACGTGGACTGCATGGTGCGCTGCTTCCCTTGGTCCCGAACCGGGACATTCCGGGCTTGAACCGAAGCGACGGGACCGAGGACTCCGGTACGGATGTGGTCGAGAGCGCTTTGGGAGTATTGGCAAGCTTTTGCATGCTGGTTTGACGCAAAGCAGAAGTTCGGTTAGGTCGGACGTTGGCTAATGGGGAATCGCATCGAATTCCGCTTGCCGGGGAAGCGCTTCGTCCCCTCCGCGCAACACGGTTCAGCACCGGACTACGAGGGGTGGGTGTAACCGGCGCCAATACGCGCCCAGTATTGGCTGGCTGCTGACTGGTGATTCTGGGAGGCATGGTTTTCATGACCGAGAAAACCTTCTTACGTCCACGGATGACTTTAACCTCCTCTTTCATTTTCGCACACGGTTTGACAATCCGTGGCTTGACTGCTTCTTCCCTGTCTTGTTCAGCTTCTTCTTCGACTTCTTCCTGGAACACTTGCACAAGTTCCACTTCTTGTGCCAGCAAAGACGGCTTCCGTGTTTTGCTCGATATGGACAACATATCGAACTCTGAGCCGCTGGAAACCAAGCTCAACGTCTCGCATTCAAGTAAGCACTCCTCGCTCATGAGCTCGGATGACTCGCTGTTTAAATTCCCCCGACTTTCTTTCAAATTGGATATCACCAACTTGACATCCTGCTCCAACTTGGCCAATTCATCAAAATTCAACTCGAAATCTCGCTCTGGAGAGACACTGTCTGGCTTGTTGGGACCTGCCAGCGTCAAAGCAGCCATATCGGTACTTAGGTTGGTATCGCTGCCACTGATGGTACGCGTCTGGTACCTTTCACGGTTTTCATTGCGTCGTTGTTTGGCCGTCTTGCGTACGCTCTCTGTAATAGTACTACTGTTGGTGGTAGTGAAATCCGCCCTGAGCGTCTCGTCCATATCTTGCTCCGTGGATTCCTCTTCGCCATCTTTGTAGGACGCCAACTCCGGCTCGGAACCATCCTGTACTTCGAAATCGGTATCGCCACCTGACTCGGTGCTTATACCAGGGAGGGTGTATGTTTGGTACCGCTCCTTGTCCACTTGTCGCCTTTCCTTGGGCGTCAGCCGCCGCTCTTGGCTGCTCCTAGAGGAGTCCGTTTCGGTCTCGGCGATTGGCAAATTGGCGTTTTGGTCCGGCGATACCAAAACGGCTGCTTCCATTTGAGCCAATTGCTCTAATAGTGCCTCTCGGTGTTCGGTATCGTAGAAACTTTCATTCATGACCAGACTCGTCTGCAGACTGGAAAGGCTCGTGAAGGCGCTTTCGAACATTTCCGCTGGCGGTTTCACGTTGTCGATATTGGAATGGCAACTACTCGTTAAAGTACTTTCAGTGGATGCAAGCATGCATGGCACTGCTTTCTCCTTATCCAACGCTTGCCGCAACAGCTGACCGCTCTTGATCTTCGGTGCCGTGTGTCGGCATTCAAATTTTCGCGGGAAACTGGGCGATTGACGGTACCTGACCGCGTACTCCGAATTCGCGCCTTTGCCGTGCGTATCAAAGAGATGCTCGTCGTCATCCATAGTGGAAAGCGACAGGGAGGGAAACTGCTCCATGTCGAGCGGTTCAACGGAAGTTTGTTGGGCGAATTCCCGACTGATATTGTGCGCTACTTGTGTCGCTTCAATAGCTATTAGGGTCGATTCACTCATTACTGATGACATGCTTTCGGGCTCCCCATTAGTCGACACGTCAGGCTCTGGTTCAGGAGGTGGTAAAAGCAATTCCGGCGTGGCTGGCTCGCTCTTGGTTTGGGGCGTGCTTTGGTCCGACTTGGCTTTCCCGTCTCCGCTTTTACGTGGTTCCAAAGGCTTGTCGCTTGTTCGTTTCTCTGTGCTGGTTTTACTAGTCGCTTTGGCGCTGGATTTGGCCAAGTTGGTGGCGTTTTTCCTCGATTTGGGCATCCCGGAATGGATGCAATCTTCTAACAAGGCCTTTTCAGCTTCCGTGTCTTCATTCGAGTCCATGCTGAGCGAACTTAGCGAAGAATTGCGCGAAAAAGACACAGGTGTATCCTCAACTTTGAAGTTGAAACGTGACTCTAGGCTGACTGGAGTGCGCGGCTCCGAATGGCTACTGTGGACCTTTGCTCGTACTCGCGGGTTAATCGGGCCTCTGCTGGGCTTTGTCACTGTCCGATTGGCATCTTCGGGACTTTTCATGACTGGTAAGCGTGAAGACGAGAGTTGCGGTTGAGTGGTAGCCCGAGGAAAGGTTCCATTTCTCGTCGCTGATCGCGTAATCGTACCCATGGATACCGATGAGGTCAAGGTGGACCGATGGTAATAATTGGCCTTGGTGGTGGAGTTTAAACCATTGACCGATGACGCACTTCGGGAAACGTGGCTGGAAGAAGATGAAGTATTCGACAAAGATGCCTTTCTCGACTTGGGCATCGCGGATTGAATGCACTTGGCCAGCATGAACTGGTCCTCCTCTGCTGAACTGTCGCTGGAATCGGCCGTGTACTTACTACTAAGCGCGGAATTCACGCTGACGGATTTCGGCAATGGAGTGGTATGGTTTTTGCTGCTGCTATTAGATGTCGGCGAAGTGGTAAATTTCGGTACAGGAATGCCCGTTGGCTTAATCACCTTCAAATTGCCAGCACTGAGGCTTGACCGCATCGTGCTCCCGTTCCTGCACAACCAAAACAAGAAAACATGAGTCAGCCTTCTGCTTTCCCCAATTCACCTTTCTCTGGCAGTACAACATTATAGATAAGCGTCACAAAACCTATACACCGGAAACCGCCATAATAATTTCTATACACAACACATTAAACAGTGAAACAGAGCAATTCTACTTCCTCTGCTTCGGAATTCTTGTAAAGCCGTTGATTGTATCTTCTCGTGGGCCCTCCCTAATCTCAATGCAACCAAATGCAACGTAGCAACTATTTTGCTAAACCGAAATGCTCAACTGGAAGAAACAAAGTTCACTATAACTCCAAACGATGTACCAATTAATAGAATTACTTAAACCTCAGTAACGTTGGCCTTAATCCTTGGAAAGTTATTATCACTGAAGTATAATTTAAACGTAAACAGTAAGGTATAAAGTGTAAACATGAACTGTAAACATCAAGTGTAAACATTAAGGTTATTTCAAAACGTAAACACAAATTACACAAAAGGTACACCTTATTCGAAAACAATACACTAATATGAATCAGCGTGAATGATACGGAGCAAATTGTTCAAGGAGCAAGATCTTGATACAATCTAAATAAAAAGCTGCTAACTATTGTCACACTTAAATCACTACTAAAACTTAAAAAATTTAACTACGTACTTATTTTTGGGAAGGACACTGCTAATGCAGGCACTCAGGATGTGGTCATCGTCTGCTTCACTATCGTCGTCGCTCCAAGCAGGCTGTTCCACTGCCGAAGCTGGCTGGGTATGGACAGGGTCCCTTTCCAACTGTTGGTGCTGCGTTCGGTTTTCTTCCACCCTCATGACGGTTCCGTTCCCCTTCAGTGCTTGTCCGGCTGCTTCGCTTTGCTCCACAATCCCCATTTTGTCTTTTCGCTCTTTCTCGCTGAAAAGCTCAATTTTCTCAGGTGAGCTATCATCATACATGTTCAAGGTCAAGGAACTCAGGCTGGTGGCACGGGTATAACCTGGTGTACCTTCTTCGGTGAACATGCGCACGTTATCTTCAAACACGCCCCTCGCCACAGCCGCCACCGACAGCGCACTGGGCGGAGGCAAAGGGGGCGTGGCTTTCGTCTCATGCGCTGGACTTTTCGGCGGACTTGCTGTTGAATTATCGTCTATATGCAATGAGCTTAGACTCGTCGCACGTGTCAACCCTGGCGTACCTTCTTCATTAAACGATCGGAAGGCATCCTTAAAGACATCCGAATTTGGCTGCTGAACGAACGCAAACGTGGACTTGGAGCCAGTAATTTGACTAATTTGACCCGTTGCCACCGTAGGAGCTGCTGCTCCTGCTAATAACGTCGTGGTGGTCGAGGCCGATACTTTGGACTCTTTAAATTCAACTCTCCGCGTGGTCGTGACCAGCAATTGGTTCTCAATATCGAAATCAGCTTCGTAATCTTCCAACAATGGTTTCGATTTAGCTCCTGCTGCGACACTGGTCGTTTCAAATTTACGGTACGAGACTCGTGTGACTTCTACGCTTTGACTCTGACTCACACGTCCTTGCTGGTCTGGGGTGACGGGTCGAAACAAAGTTGAGGATTCCAATCGGAAAGGCTCGCTTTTCACCGGTCCTTCGTTTGCATCTCCGTCAATATCGTCTTCAATTGACAAAACGCTTAAAGGGCTGGGGATTTTAGAGTAGGCTGGCGTCCCTTCTTGTCCGTAAATCTTAACGTCATCATCATTGAACTGGTCACCAAATCGCTCGAGAAACTTCCGTTCAGGCGGCCGCGGTTTGGAGGGCGACCCGCTAGTATTGCCCAGAGGTTTACTGGCAACAGCTGTTGCCGTCTGCGGCGCTGAAGGGAATGCTACAGGGGCGTGCAGACGCTTGGGACTTGGAGGCATAGTTTGGCAAGGTGAATCAGGTAGCTCGCTGGGTGACACAACCCGACTAGTTAGGCGGCTGAATTCGCTCACCACCGAGCCATCATCGGGAAGTGGTTGCTGATCAATGCTTCCTAGCGAGCCTAAGGAGCTACAACGCGAAAACATGAGCGGCGTTTGTTCGGCGTAGTTATCTTCAGCCGAAAACGTGACCGTTTTGGTCGAGTCCGCCCTCATGGCTTTGTTCGAGGGTGTTGGTCTTTCGTCTTTATTTTGCTTGTCATCTTCAATCCTGTTTTCTTCTTCTTCTCCAGAACGCGAAGTGGAGGATGAAGAGCTGATCATAGACGCCCGAGATCGGGTACCGGAAGGATCTGGCGTCGTAATCCCATTAACATTCCCTTCCTCTTCTTCATCATCGTCTTCTTCTTTTTGCTCCTCGTCGATCGTTTCTTGCGGTCGCGAATGTGGTTCCCGCAAGTCCGTCATAGAAGTAGCCAAAGAAATATGACTCGGCGTCTCGTACGGCGTTCCTTCGGTGTAATACGTTTGCATGGAATCGTCCGCATCGTTATTCAAATCCGGTTGATGTCTAGCCACTTCTTCTTCCTTCTCGGCGTAGCGTAAGGAGAAATTCGTCGGTTGTTCCGGCTCGTCTAGATCCGTTTCCGTATAGGAGGAATAAACCATTACTTGGGCATCCAAGGGCTTGTACTCCGTATTGGAAGTCGTAGGAACGTCCTCGCTGTACTTAAGACTGAAGTCAATAGGTTGGTCGTTTTCCTCATCGTCAAAGTGGTAAGATTGGGTGGAATACGGCCGTTTTGGTGCTGTATATTTGGGCTGACCTGAGCTTGGCTCTAACCCATCGTCTTCATCTCCGTCATGGGATTTCCATGCAAATCGCGCGGAGGACTCTTTTTGCTCAACGGGGTAACGTTCCAAGCTTGAAGAACGTAAAGGATTGCGCAAATTTGTCAACTGTTTTGTTTGATTAAGCCTGGTCTCGGATCGCACGCTGCTAATTGACTCTTGGCTGTCTAATGGTACCCGAAATCGAGGGGGCAGGGATCGATAATTGCTTCCTAGCGAACGGTACATTCTGGCGTGTAACAGGGTCCGGTCAAAGGGGTTTACATCAGCAAATCGATGCCTTGGAGACTTGGGTGGAGAACTAGATTCGATATTGTCGCATGTTTCGGTCAAATTGGGGTCCAATTCCTGTTCCATTTGCCTCTGTTTGCGCGCTTGGAGAATAGGGCCGTGTAAAGGGGAAGAGCATGCCGAAGAGAGTTGGGAAACGGAGAGTGGTGCACCTGGTTTAGCTGCTAGCAGATTTTTCAATGCTGCACTCGACCCCATAGCTATCATCCTATGCCTGGAATGGATTAAAGATCGTAGAAGAGGTACTGCCCCGTTGTTCCACAGAAATTGCTGGTCTTCCGCGCAGCGGGCAGAAAGATTCCAGAGCGTGCCGCACGCGTTGCTGACAACAGTTAAGCTAGGGGAACGCAGTTGCTGGAGCAGCACTGGTAAGCAATTATGTTGTCGTAATATTGCCCTATTAGTCAACAATTCACAAAATTAACTGCAATTAAGGCTTTTCTATCGATTTACCGGTAGTCTTCGCGTAATGCAATATGACTCGAGATGTTACGCAACACACCTCCTGCGCTTTCCACTACTGCTAATGTTTTAGACTCGGATTTGTAGCTCAGCGTTTCTACCAGATAGGTCAGGGCGCTATTGGTGTTGCAAATATCTGCCTAGAAGGATTATCGCACATGAATTTAGGACGCATTGTGTTTACGTGTTTAAAATCTTAAGCAACATTCTACTTTCCATCAGAAGTTTAATCTTTTTTAATTTTTCACTGAAAGACAGAATTATGATCAAATAGCGGCATACGAACGTTACGGTTTGATAAATAACAGCAGAAAATCTGTACACCCTCCCTTCGTATATATTTATATTATAAGCTTAAAAGAGCTACGTAAAAACGGGACTTTTAATAAATATAACCAACAACAGTCGGAAGCCTACGTTGGTATTAAAAAAAGTAAAAAAATAACAAGTCTGTATACCTTATTCTGACTCGAATGAGCCGAGAGATTCCATAATGCTGACAAGATAGATTTTAACGTCGACTCTTTGAATGTTGTCATAGACACTTCCATCAAAGCCTTCACCGTCCCAGCCTCTCTGAGGGCATCCTTGCTAACGCTATCTGCTCGCCAGGAGAGATTGCGAAGCACCGATGCACTCGCCTATGCGGAATAGGAAAATGTCCATTCAAATATATTGACATTCTCCTAATATTCCCAAGTTACCTGTCTTAGTTCATCACTCGCCGATGCTAACTGAGCGTTCAATACTTGCAGCAATCCTTTTTGAGAACACAGCAAGGACTTGTTGCTCCCATCCCCAAACGTCAAGTTCGTTAAGGCCATGGATGCATATCGCCGTAACGTCAAGCAATTCACCTCCGCCTGATCAGGTCCATGAGTCTCATGATCCACCTGAAGTAAACAATACAGCAAATGGAATAAATCATAAAAAAAAGAAATAGTCACACATGAACTATTGAGTACAAAATTATCTTTAAAAATGCATAATTTCTGTGCAAAATGTATCATAAAAATTCAAATTTATCACAAAATGTAGCAAATTTTATCACAATATAACCTTACTTGCAACAGCTCAGCGAGTGTTTGTAAACCGCCTAACTGGCACATGGCATGACGATGTTCCTCATCAAAGGACAATTTCATTAAGCCAGCTACTGTCGGACCCGGATGACGTTCCATGTCGACTAAAAACAACGTTAATTAATCGGGATAAGCGACAGGATAAGCGCTATTAGAACTACAAAACCCAATCAGGAATGTACCTTCTATTGACTCTTCTTGGCCTTCCTTCTCCCGCTTCTCCCTGCAGTCGCGTAAGTAATCACTATATTCCCTTGCAACTTCCAAGAATCGTAGAATTCGTGATTCTCTTCTTGCGCGGCGCTCTTCGCCTTGGCCTAATCCGGGCCCTTGCACTAGTCGACGTAAAGTTTCACAAGCCCTGGAGCGTGTTGCTCTGTCACTTGAGCCAAAATATCCTTTAGGAGTTTCATGACCATGTATCAGTTGTACCAACAAGGGCAGGCACCCTAAAGCACCAAACCTGTTTATAAGAGACACTCAAAAGCAAACAAACTGATTATTACCTGCTTGTCGCAGAGCTACGCAACTTTCAGGGTTGCTAGACATGGAAAGCAGCGTTTTGCTCATATTTTCTTTGTCGTGCGAGGCAAGCATGGATAAAAGGCTGTACATGACTTCCACTTTGGCGCCCAAACCCTGACTTTTATGCGGTACAGTTCCCCCGGCTCCTCCGTTTGCTCCTCCACTAGAACCCATGGAATGAACACTGGATGTAAAGCTCATAACGCTGGAAGTCTCGCCCTAGTGTAATTTCACAATTTTCCAATTATTATTACCGAACCTATTACAAAGTGTGTTACTTGTCCATTTGTTCGGTCTTCTGGGAAGAAGATATTGCTGGAGCCACTCTGCCACATTTCAGGATTTACGAAGAAGCTGGGTGGTACATTCAAGGTTTCCTTCCCATTCTCATCTTCTTTGCTACAAGTTTCGTCCTTGGCAGCTTTTGTCTGACTCTCAAATTGCGATATTAAGTTATCCACCACGGCAATCTTCTGGTCAACGGAACGCAATGCTAATAGTCGCTCCTCTCGCCGTCGTATGGTTTCCCGCGCTGGGCCTAAGGTGCGATGCATCATTTCTTGGTGTCGCTGCGCCTCTTGCTCTAAACGACGTCGTTCCAGTTCATACTCTAGGGAAGGCTGCAACACCGATTGTTAATTTAGCGGATAATGATAAATTTGAAGTATTACTGAATCAGTAGGAACGGGGAGCTGCCGGATCTGCAAAGCTAAGTTTTCAAGCTGACGATAGTACGAGTAGCGGTCGTGGTCTTCTGCTTCTAACTGTCCAACCAAGCGTTCTCTGTAATTGCGATTGTTAAAAAGCCCGGATTAAGCACGAAGTAACACTATTCTGTAACAAAAGGGGGGAGTCTTACCGTTCGGTTTGGAGTTCTCTAAGTAAATCGCGCAGTTCCGAGACGCTCTGCGTGACCTTGGCTACGCCTGGATTCGGACTTCCAATTTCAGGTATTTCAAGCTTTAAAGACAAGCGATTGGCACTTTTGGTGTCCCGCGAACACTCCGAACTAGTACGAGTTGACGTTGACCGTACTGACTGTGCATCTTCCCGGAGAACGATGCTTGCATTGGAAGATGCCGTTCCTAAAAAAGCACATAAGGGACCACATGAGTATGAAAATTTGAAAAAAATACGAGTATACAAATTTGAATCTCGATATGAGTGACAGAAGGGTTTAGTTCATAATCTCAGCACATTCATTTCAAGTTACGAGGGTGTTGGGTGAATAAGAAGAGCAAAAATATAGCACTCCTAATCGTTGATGGGGTGCTAGGATATAAAGATCGTTGGCCCTAGTGCTCCTTTTAACGAAGCCTTAGCCGGCCTCCCTAGCAAAACGATCAATACTTGCTGGCTCCTACCGGACTTAGAACCGGTTTACGCACTTTTGAGGTGCACAATCCAGTCCGAATCGAATATTTACTGTTATACCTTCAACTTACTTAACATCATTACGAATAGTTACAACTTTTATTAAAGAAAACATAAAACGAAGGCAAACACGAAGCAGACCACTTTTGCTTAACTGAATGTGACTAAAAAATACTTATAAGTAAAGAAGACTTGAAAAAACAATATAAACATATTGGTAGAAGATTCTATACTGGGATTAAAAACTAAATTTAGTAAAGGTTATTGCTATAGAATACACAGAATAAATATAGACGTTACTGATGGAACAAAACCCCCTCCAGGCTCCATATCTTATGCAGAACAAAAAGCGAAGAAGTTCAAGAACACAAGAAGGGAGGGGGTGGGGGAGGAAAGGTGCGGGTAAGCAAGCGCATAAGCTGGCTTATTAACACCAACGTAAAATTAGATAAAGTTATTACCTTCCATGTCCCACACAACAAAAGAAACACCAATATTATGAACACACGAAAAACTTAAATTCCCAGCAAGTGCATTTTGTTCGCAGTCGTCAATATTTATCTGCAGCTAAGTATCATAATCGTCCAGCTGTATTTCCGTAGATTTCTCTATCGCGATACCTTTCTCATCCGATTTGCGATTAGCAGTTGAACAAACAGGAACAGGAAGCAAAATATGGCGTTAGTAAAATCCATTTCGCTTTTGCGTATTTCACGCCCGGTTTGTTCGATGAGGTTAGTCGTTCTTTATATAATCATTTTTCTTATGTATTCGGGTATGTAAACGTATATACAATTTTAAAACTTTCACATTCAGCATACCTAGTCTAAAACCGACTGCGAACATTCTTGTGTATACTACTTCGTACTTGCATTTCTTTCTTTGAAATATGTCCAATATACCACAGCACAGTACAGTTTATATGTAATATAGACGACAGTTCGATTTTAAGGTTTTAGTTACTTTTCTCAACTTTTCTTAACTCTGTTTGTTTTTAAAAAGTTTGTGCAAACTTATGTCTTTGTTCGCATACCGCATGCGAAAGCGAATGGAATATTTAATTTCTGTTTGCCCTACGCACTCGGAAACGAAAACAAATTAAAAGTTTGACGCTAATATGTAATAAACACTTTTCCTATAGCTCTCGTTTGTATTCGAATGATGGCAAAGCTGGGGCCATTCGAGAAGCAGGAGGGGCTTTTGGTAAGCGTGAAGCAGCTCAGGAGGAGCAGTATTTTCGCAAATTGGTACGAGTCTTGAGTACATTCTTTACTTAAATAGATGCACCTATTTAATTGTTACTTTTCCATGATTCTAGCAAGGCGAACAATTGAAGCTTCTGAAAGATCATTTGGATGAAGAAATTACGTTTCATGCAGCTCAGGTGAAGGTCCACAAGGATGCGGTTGAACGCCATGAGAAACGCATTAAAGAACTGAGCGAGAAAAAGAAGAGTCACGACTAAGTTTTATTCGAGAAACAAAGACTGTGGCCTTGTGATGTCAATAGTAATATGATGTACGTACCTACCCAGGAGAGTTGAAGGAAACTTAATACATAGCTTAAGTACACAAAAAAAAGAGAGAGAGAGAGTGAAGCATGGTGCTTAAACTTTCTCTGATGCCGGGAGAATCTGAGAAAACCTATAGGTGACATTGGATATTGACACGCAGAAACCTTGACCAGAACCAAGCCCCGCCGCACCCACCTATTTAAAGTTTTATCAAATTGCTCAGTCCGAATGCGTTACATTTTGTATAACAAAATTTGAATCCATATATATGTGCAAAATCCGAAGAACATATTTTACTCTCTATAACAAAATTAACGGTAAAAAATACAGATATAAACCTCGTTCTTTTTTTTTTTTGGGGGGGGGTGTCGTATAAATAACCATGCGTATAGCTACTCCTTTTGTTGACATCACCCGCACCCACCCCCAGAAGAACGAGTGTTCCGTATGGAAACCTTAAAAGACTTTTTATTTGAAAGGCAACAGAAACGAGGTGGAACTGTTTACGTTGCCACAAAAACGCACCTTGGAATATTACCCGATAGTTAATTCTCCCCTTCCAGTTTGCTTCCAGCTATAGGTTTTGACACCTCATCTCAAGTGACACAAAGCCAAAGCGATGCTTCTCTATTTGCCCATGCACCTCCCAAGGTTCCTCTGGTTAATTTCCATTTTTACTCGCCACTTCTACAGGGACTTCGGTTTGACAAGACTGGGGGAAATTTACGCGCATTTTGTTGAATGTTAACTTTAATAAAAGGTTTAAATAATAAAAATGAGGTTATAATAGTGTATCACAACTTCCGGTGCTGAATTGTTCAAATCCTACCATAGAAGTAAATTCTACAAACCCTTGAAGAATGACCCCAGTTTTATATTAGCCATAAAATTTACTGTTATTCTGTTGCGCACTAATGAGGTGGTTCCGGGCACGATGAGGGATGAATTGGCTAAAATTTCAGGAATTCGTGTGGTTTCCAACCATGAGAAAGCCAGCTGTGTTCGTTCGCGAACGCGTTCGCAAAAATGGGGTATCCTTCCCTATACGTAGGGAGGTTTCATTAACCTCACCGCATTTGCTACGTTAGGATTAGCACATTGGAGTTAGGGGAAAGAGGCCAACGTATTGCAAGACAACACCTGAACAAAAATTGATCAAGTCGAAGCCACAAACATAACTAGTTTGCTTGTACGATTTCAAAAATTTTAACTTTATTTAACGTTCACAGAATTTAGTCGCTTTTCATTTATAGAATTTAGTCGCTTTTCATTTATAGAATTTAGCAACGAATAAAACCGAAGGCCTCGCTCGACGAACCCTGGCAGTAGGGAATCCTTCTTATATGACCTGCCCTTAACTTTCTCCTGCTCTTGAGTCCAACCAATGAGGAAGGCTGCCTGATCCGCACGAATGTTGCATTTTTAATTCGGCCGCACAACGCGGCATGGTTTCTTCGAAGGTTGCGAAGTACTGAAACTTAATATAAGACACTCATCTCGACAGAGAGGTCATAGTACGCGAGTTGATAGGGTAAATGATAACCACAGTGCTTTTCCTATCACCTCAGTGATACGAACATTTTATTTATTCGGCTAAGTGTCCAGACTCTGCCACGAGATCCAAGCGAACGTGAGTGCGTTGAGAGCGACCTCGAAAATGTCAAGTAGTTTGCTAAACTAAGTGGGTAAACTTCCAGACTTTGCAATTGAAAGCTTAATATCTGCAAAGGGGCAGATATTAAGCCGTAGCTAAACTATTACGTTTGCATCGACTTGCTTCAACCCACAATGGCTCATAATATCTCTGAAGAAGATATTTTGGACTTCGACTTTTCCGAGGATCACGCGTCGTGGATCTCGGTTTCCTTCACCGGTTTAAAATACTTGGGTCGACACTTTTACTTGGTACACGCTTCGGATGCTTATATCGAACACGTGGAAGACGAACCTAAATTCGAAGCAGAAGTATATCTCTTTCGTTAATTATTTTTTGCCATAAAAACGAAGTGTCTTTATTAAACAGGCGGCACCATTTTTCATTACCTTCATTTTGCTGGAATGGTTAATTCGGTGGTGGAAGGGAAAAGGGGTTCCCTCCTTGGCAGATGGTCTTGCTTCCGTAGCTACCGGCATGTTCCTCGATTTCGTTCGGTAAAATTCAAAACATCAATAATTACCTTCTTCTGTTTTAGTAATTGTGAAATCCAAACTCACAGAGTGGCTTTCCGGAGTATTCAACATTCCGTATACCTGTACGTCTACCGGAACTACTGTTTGTACGAGCTACCGTGGGATTCGCCTATGA
Organism: Lepidurus arcticus; assembly: GCA_003724045.1. Lineage (NCBI taxonomy): Eukaryota > Metazoa > Arthropoda > Branchiopoda > Notostraca > Triopsidae > Lepidurus > Lepidurus arcticus. The sequence continues at coordinate 97,046 of RJJA01000081.1, read as the reverse complement.
CGTGGTACGTGACTGCATTGGTTGTAGATCTAGGGTATTACTGGGGCCATCGAGCTACACACGGTAAAGACATAAAATTGCTCAAAGTCCTGACTAAAGATTAAATGCTATTTCTGCCCTTTTTAGAAATCAATTTGTTCTGGGCCCATCATCAGACTCATCATAGCTCAGATCATTACAGTCTGACCTCTGCGTTACGCCAAGGACCGTTTCAAAGTTATTGCACATGGGTATAATTGAGGAAGTTTACAATTTTATGCATAAGATTCGCATAACATTTCAATCATCACGATTGTATTAAGAGTGTGTCTTTTTCCTTCGACAGATTTTCTATCTTCCAGCAGCCTTGTTTATCCCACCAACTCAGTTTTTATTGCATCTGCAGTTTAATCTGCTTTATCAATTCTGGATTCACACAGAAATCATAGATAATATTGGGCCCTTGGAGTATATCTTGAATACACCCAGCCATCACCGTGTGCACCACAGTATGTCCGCGACAAACAGGATAACGCCATTATCATATTTTTTTTATGTTTTGCGGTTTTGACCAGGTTCAAATCCATACTGCATCGATAAAAACTATGCTGGAGTGCTTATTATCTGGGATCGAATGTTTGGCACCTTCGAGGCCGAACGCAAAGACGAAAAATTGGTCTACGGCCTGATTACCCAAGTCAATTCTGCTAATCCGCTTTATCTTGTGGTAAAAATTGAATTGAAATTGATAATCACGAAAAACTAAGGCGTTTTTCTCATTTTAGCTATGCCACATGAAAAACATCTCTACCAAATTTTGGTCCATGAAAGGATGGAAAAATAAGTTGTCTGTCCTATTAAACGGACCTGGATGGACTCCGGGTAGTCCCAGATTAGGATGGCATCACGAAATCCCACCAGTAATCAACATATTTCAGGTCAAATCTGTTAAAACTTCATTTTGTTTCAAAGGTTCAGCTCGATCGCATACCATACTGTCCTAAAGTGTCTTTGGAATATTGCACTTACCTACTTATTCATTTTTTTGTGATGGTATTTGCCCACCAAGCTTTAACGTGGAAAGAAGAAGTAAGGCAACTAATTAACCACCACGGAAATCTTACATCTATCTTATTTTGATTTGTGTTCTTATAGGTACTGAGTCCCGTTAGTATCCTGTTACACATAACATATTTCATATATTCGCTCACCTGCATTGGAATGGTTTTTGACAATCGACCATACGCCCCGTTCTTTGAGTTCTTTCGGTGCCTTTTATTTCTCGCATTCACACAGACGGAAATTTCATTGCTCACGGCGCTGGAAAATTTCCCAATTGCAAGCGATGAAACGTTTCACTGGGCTCTACGTAAGCTGTTTTCCGTGTCTGCCGTTTATTGGGGTTACCGTACCGTTACACAACTTACCGAATTACGTTTAATGAAAGTCAAGAAATTGTAGCTCCCTTTAGTTCTCTTATGTTGTGTTCAGCGTTATATCTGTGTTAAATAACCAGCTAAAATACATTAGAATCCACTCCTATGAAATGTTCATAATGTAACTTTACCTTTTATAGGTCCTTGAAGCACCTCCAAACCATTGTATTTCAACCTTATGAGTATATGAGCTTATATCGCACTACAGGAAAACCTTAGGACGCGGATAATATCCTTCGAAAGATCAATTATTTTTATTACGTCTTCCGTTTTAATAGACCTGCTTCTGTCTTTAAGATGTATATTTTTTTTAATAATACTGTAAAGTGTTAGTAAAAAAAAGATCATTCTTTTATGGACATCATCTCAGTTTCAAACAATATCACTATACCCCCTCTCTGGCTATAAATATAAGCGCAAACATGCATTCACATCCACATTGTGCTATAGCTATAAATTCACTTATTGCATACTTATTATCTCCAATTGAAAATTACATGAAATCTTTCTTGTTGGCATTTTAAGGAAATATTAGTGGATAAGAATTGTGCATGCTTCTAAACGCTTATTACTTATTGGTCCTGCTCAAATAAATCTACAAATCATATGACAACCTTTGATCTGCTGGACAGACCCTGATGCTAACAGAGATTAACGTTCCCATTGCGTCGTGTTGGGGCTTTTCCCTGTTCAATCCTAGCCGCAGGCTTCTCTGTGCAATACTTTAGCAGATAAGATTACGTGAGTTCAAGACATTCATACCACCCTACATTTATCACTGGCCTGGAAGTCTTTAAAACCCTCGCTGAAGAAACCAAAGTGCCAGTCTGCGGTGAGGACTTTTGGTAGTTTTAGTGGAATCGCGCTGGAGTTACAACTATTTCGTGTGAGTTTGTATTACTCTGATCGGAATACGACAGAGTAAGAATGCAGTCTTGCAATTATAGTGATGAAGCAGCGCGAGAGGGCCTCAATTGCTCTCAAGAATCCGTCTTCTTTTCCCGTACCCTGCCTGCAACATTGAAATACGTTGGCAAACAATTTTACATAGTCGGGAATGACGAAGCCTACCCAGAAACCATCGACAAAGTGCCTGAACTTGAAGCTGCAGTAAGATACTTTTAGTTAAAAGCTCATAGTTCTTACAAAAACACAGAAAAAGTTCGTTTCTTGATTAGGCTGTACCTTTTATGGTCGTTACTATAATTCTGGAATATATAGTCCTAAAGTACAAAGGCAAGAAACCTCACGCTATTGGAGATGGAATTGGTTCGATATCGACCGGCATGATGAAAGATCTCGTCCGGTAGTCTACCTTTCTCAACTTGAGCTCGCAATGAAGTGAAAGTGGTTATTTTCTTTTAGAATGGTCTCTAAAGGGCTACAGCATTCCGCTTATCTGTGGGTACACCGGAATTTTTGTATATACGATCTACCATGGGATTCGCCCTATACGTGGTACTTGGCAGCTATTTTGGCCGATTTGGCGTATTATTGGGGCCACCGAGCTGCTCACGGTTAGCTTACTTTCCCATTTTTCTTAGCTAAACCTATTAACTAACTTTTCTAATACTGTTAAAGAGCTTAACGTGCTGTGGGCTCATCACCAGGCACACCACAACTCGGATTTCTTCAACTGTTTTGTAGCCATGAGGCAAGGTCCACTCCAACTTTACTTTCTCTGGGTAGGAGTATTTGTCTTTTAACCTCGCTACAATTTTATCAAAAGCACGGGGGTAACTATCTTAAACGAAACAGTTGTTCCTGATTCCAACAGCCATGTTCATTCCTCCAACACAATACCTTCTTCACATCCAACTCAATTTACTCGCTACATTTTGGGTGCACACAGAAGCCATTGATACCCTGGGACCTTTGGAATACATCCTCAACACTCCAAGTCATCATCGTGTACATCACGGTAACATAACCATCAGTTTACATTTAAATTGCTTCATGTTCCGATTACTTTAACTAAAGTGACCTTATAGGATCTAATCCGTACTGCATTGACAAGAACTACGGTGGTATCTTAATCATTTGGGATAGAATATTTGGAACTTTCGAAGCTGAACGCAAAGACGAGAAAGTCATTTATGGTCTAGTTCACCAAATGAACTCTGCCAACCCAATTTTTCTGGTGGTACGTGAGTTCACGACATTCATAATTATAGGAAGGGTAAAGTAATGGTTTAATGTGTATTGATTTTGCAACCAGTTCAATCATTTCCCGGTCATTTGGAATAACTTCTGGTCAATCAAAGGCTTCAGAAATAAGATGCGAGTTTTGTTCTATGGGCCTAACTGGGAGCCTGGTAGTCCTCGAATGGGTAACTACGACACCATACCCCCCGTAAGAGATTATACCTTTTCTTGGTAACTGGAACCACGTTTTACCCTGACTTCTTTTTACTATGAAGGCTGATCCTGAACGTGTACCATTTACTGCACACACTTCACGCAGTCGTACAGCTTACATTGTTCTTCACTTCATACTTATCCTCCTTGGGCACCAATGTTTGTCCCGACAAGAAAGCGTAAGTGAATTTAATCGCTGGCCCACAAATATTACCACCTGAATCACATATTTTTAACGCAGATTCTAAGTACGGTGGACACTTGGCTGTACCTGTTTTACTTCGTATACTCGCTGTACTGCATGGGTCAAATCTTTGAAAATCAACCCAGTGCGCCATACTACGAGTTCCTGCGATGCGCCGTATTCTTGGCTTGTACGACAACGGAGGTTTCGCTCTTGTCCAGCATGGGAGAATCGCTGTTAACAAGGGAAGATATGTACTGTGTATTGAGAGTAATTTTTACAGTTTCAGCTGCTGTCTGGGGTTGTACTTCATTATATCAAATTGTAGGATTAGGCAGCCATGCCAAACAAAAGAAAGCTTAAACGTTGAAGTTGCAAAGCAATTGTATCGTGATACTTATTTTTTACATTTCGCCATTATGTAATAATTGTGTGCTAGATTATAAATACTTTGTGATGAGTAGGAACTTCGAAGTTAATCAAACCAAAGTGCTGTAAAACTCCGCGACTGACTACATTACTCGATATGAGTTACTATTTGAAAAAGTCATAGCACGGAAATGTGTTATATTATATCTAGTAAAATACATAGCGGTACTACAATCTTCGATCCTTGCGATATTTCATAGAAGAAAACCTTTTAAATAACTGCTAATTAATCTTAAGTATTACCTTAACGACAGCAATGCATTGATACGATACAACTACATGTCGAACCATGCGTTGCATTTTCTCCTTTTCGATCTCCTAACCCACTTGGGTTCTACCGTACTATCACGAAAACCTTGGAGTTCGATCTTTGTGCACAATATTCCTGTGATAAGCCGCTGATAAGGCGCTGATTAGTCATACAGCATCCCCCAATTAATATCTTTATACTCTCTTTCTAAACAGAACTACCCCTACCAAATATTATATGCTCTCTATTATGCAAGTTAGAACTTAAATTTGGTTAACTTTAAAAAAGAAAAATGTAAAAGAAGCGTCTACAAGAATCAACTGCTGTATTAACGTTATATTATATACATAAAGTCTTGTCGGATACATTTGACCATTCACCTCCAGAGTACGTGCTAGTTCAGACATAACACTCGTAATGTATTTTCGTAGGGCCGATGACCCTGCGCAAATAACCATCTCTTATTCTCCCGGTCAATAGCTTCAATGCTCATTGTTTGATATTTTGGACAACGCTTTCGGTACAACCAGGTATAAGCCGTAGAACAGGTCGAAGAACCCGAACAGAATTCCCTTGTCACAGGCCCCAGGGTTCAGAGCTCAGCTAGTAACCGTCGGTCAAAATACGTTAACATGATATGCATATCAAAAAAGGTTAACATGACAACGACAGTCGAATAGCGACAGACAACGACAGAAAGGTTCCATTTAAAAGTACGAAGAGAAAGTTTAAAAGTAGATGTTTAGGTAATACCAAATAGGCCAATGGAAGTACCCAAATTCTTTCCCCAAAAATCCAGGTAGGCCTCTTCAAGGAAAATGATAGGCCTCCAAACTAGAATGATCCTATAGCGTGACGTAACTAACTTCTAGCCAAGTCAACGGGCAGTGCACTAGCGTGGGGTGAAACTAGAGAAGGGTAAATAGGTTACTTCTTCCCCGCACCTTCCAAGCATTCTAGCTTAACGCTAACAGCAGAACCGGAGAAAACAACTTGGTGGAAAAGTGGATTGACCTAGTCAAGCTGGCAGCAATAGCATTCGTATTCACATCTAGCCTCACCTACATTTAAAAATAGAGAAATTCGAGAACTTTCAGAGGGACCATCTTGCTGTCTAAAACTTCCCGGCCAGTGAATCCTTTCCCGCGGATTAATTGAAATTAACGCATTCGCAACCAGATATATGTTCGTAAAACATTCAAAGCCGAGTGATAAGCAACTATGCCTGTTTGCAAACGACCTTTAGGGATTTCTGCCGGACAGGCTTCTTTTCAGAACTTTCCGTCAGGTAACCAAATTGCTTAGATTTGGGTAACTAGGAAGGGATGAACTGTCGAGAAAGTTGTACACAGAAAGTTACCCCTCGTTCTCCCTATGTGTCTTCCTACATACTCTGGTTTTAGCAGTTCAGTATCGTACGAACAGTTCAACCACGACGACTCACACGCAACAGCCCTCTTACCGGTCGGCCTACCGTGATCACTAATGTATTGTTGGACTGGTTATTACGGCAAGTTAGCAATTACTGTAAAAATTTGTGATCTTTTTCTAACCTGTCCGCTATATCTGCAAATCTCGATCAAAGAACTTCACCCTAACCTGCAAATTAACAAAAGTTGATTTTTTTTCTATGTGTGCAAGTATAGCCTGTTTACTAACGCAAAATGTGTCTCCTACAATTAACTTCAGCCACTGAACATACAAGCTGAAGCAACCTTATCAGTACTCTTCTCACATGTTGTGAATCCATGGTCCAATCATTAATATAGTGTGTAAACCAACAGGGTAAACATGAAGAGTAATTACACAGTAACGTCAGCGGCTGCCCATGCCACAGCCGACCAACTTACCAGTCTTATTGCCGCATTGAATGCAATCTCGTTTCACGTGCGCTCCCATTTCTACTTGGTCAAACCATCAGAAGCCATGTTCGAAAACTACGAAGACGTTCCTAATTTCCAATCTAGTGTAAAGTATCCCTGACCCTTCCCAAAACACTTTTTTGGTCTCCTTTTAATTGAATCCTTTGGACACTATTTCTTAACAGCTTCCCTTCTTCGTAACCATGGTTTTTGCTGAATGGTTCATCCTGTGGTTTAAGAAAAAACCTCTGCCACCTTTGACAGACATTGCAGCTTCTGGGATTATGGGTCTTATTCACGAAGTTCTCAGGTACGAAATAGACGCTACCCGTATTGAGCGGACCTAAAAGCTAGCTTATTTGTAAATGCTTCCTTAAACCAGATTAATGTTCCGTGGGTTGGAATACAGCGCTTACGTCTATGTGTACCAACACTACCGGATCTACGAGTTGCCATGGGATTCGGTAATTACATGGTACGTAGCAGCCATTCTTACCGACTTTGGCTATTATTGGGGTCATCGCGCCACACACGGTAAAAACGGCCAAGTGTCATACATTTGTGTAGAAACTTGATTTTCCCTACAGAAATTAACGTATTATGGGCCTATCATCAAGCGCATCACAGCTCGGAGTACTACGCCTTGATTTCAGGCCTACGCCTTGGGGCTATCAACAATTTGTGTCACTGGGTATAACTTTTTACCCTTACTTAATATCCCCTACCAGCCCGCGTCCATTTACCTTTGGTATTCTCAATGACAGATCTTCTATATTCCCATGGCCCTATTCATGCCCCCAGCTCAATTTATATTACACCACCAATTGAACTTAATGCATCAATTCTGGGTTCATACCGAACTTATAGAAAACCTAGGACCTTTGGAGTACATCTTGAACACACCCAGTCATCACCGTGTTCATCATGGTAACAATATATTATTATTGATTTGATATAATGTGAATATTTAATACGTTTTCATTTGATATGATTGATTTCGCTAAAGGAAGCAACGACTACTGTCTTGACAGAAACTACGGAGCCGTACTCATCATATGGGATCGCATGTTCGGGACGTTCGCTGCAGAGAGGAAAGGGGAGCCAATTGTATACGGGTTAGTTGACCCCGTCGAATCTGTCAACCCAATTTATCTAGAGGTATTTTCTTACCGATGTTAAAAATAAAATAAAAAAATAACCATTTCTCTTAGGTATTTTATTTTGGAAAAATTTACGAAAAGTTCTGGTCGGCGCCAGGATGGATAAATAAAATTAAAACGTTACTATGCGGTCCAGCTTGGCAGCCTGGCAGCCCTCGTTTGGGATGGGAAGACAAGCTACCTGGCGTAAAATTGAAATATTTTATTCATAGTAAAATTATCACTGTTATTGACACTGCTGTATATGCCAGGTAAAGCCTCGGACGAAATTCTACGTTCCCATGACATTTGGCATGGCTATGTATGCATTCCCGCACTACGTTTTGATGTTATTAGGTTTTATGGCTCTACATATAGTTTCTAAAGTAAGGATTACCGTAGCTATAACCCAGAGCAAGTCCATATTCAATCTTTCTCTATCTTTACTACAGGGCTGGTCCTTAACTATGGTATGGCTGCACAGTTTTTTCATAATTGCCTCTTTCATGTTCATCACTTTCGTTTACGAGCGCAAATCCTATGGAGCTATTTGCGAGTTTATCCGCTGTTTGACAACTTACGTTCTTATTGATAACTTCGGATTACCTTTACTCCAAGCAGTTGAACCAGTCGCTCACATTATGTTTTCCGGTCAAAGCATTCCAAATATTATACTGGTGGCGATCAAGACTATCTTCATGCTCTCTACAATCCTGTGGGGTAGTTCAATAGTCGTTCACAAGTACCAAAAGATTATGAAAGTAAAAGAAACTTGAATTTGGCAACCAAAGCCTGATCCGGTACAATCCTGTGCTCAAATTTGAGTAAGGGTAATCGATATTTTCCCATTTTACTTTTGCATTCGATACTTGCGGGGTCCAAAACCTCTATTCACCCAACAAGTTCATAATATGTGCTGTCTGAATACAACTTTTGATCAACTTAAGAAATGCACCCAAAATAGCCAACCATGGTTTATTGTACAAAAAGAGGAAAAAACTACTCACACAATGTGACACTTCTACAAAATTTATTAAATACGTCTTTCTTTCGGAAGTCCGGTGCTTGCCATTGGAACAGATAGAAAACTGAAGGAGATCCTCTATTTAAAAAACACGGAACGAAACAGACAGGCAAGACACGAAATCGACTGACATGAAAACCGCATTCTATCCTTTTTGGCGAAGATAGTGGATTTGCAAAACGAAAACGCAACTTTAACTGTCCTTAGGAGACATGTGCGACGTACGAGGAAATCATCGCTATCAGCGCGACTGTGAAAAACAAAACAAAAGAAGAAAAAAACGGGGCGGAGGGGTGGGGGCTATAATTAAGTAGGTTTGGGTTCACTGACGCTGGGATTTGCTGCAGTGGAGTTGCCAGGCTTGGTGTCTAAAATAGCAAAATGCGAGAAGATTTGTTTTGTTAGCATTGACTTCACCTTTCACTATACACAATTCAATAGGCTAGGCTGTCAACGAGTCCCGGACATGCAGGCGCCTAATGTAACTATCGACGCCTCTCTGAAGTTCTTTCTAAAGTCGCAATCAAGAGAGCATTCAGTAACCACTAGCTTTCTGCCCGTGAAAAGCGAATCAAAGTGACGCCATAGCTTGCGCTGCAACATCGAGAAACCATTTCCTCACAAACTATAGTACAATAATTACATACAAAGAACTCCCAGGGACGCATAAGGTTTTCTGACGACGTATAATAATTCCTGGCAAAGCCAGCTTGCATGCCTAAAGACTCCGAATACATAAAAAATACATAAAAAATAGAAATGTAAGTGATAAATAAATAAATTAATTAATACAAAAATAAAAGTAGGGGCATGAAATAACATTTTTAGGCTATTCTAAGTATATACAGACGCGCCAGTATAAACATTTTAAGAAATCTTACTGCGAAGTTTAAGAACAATTTATTTAAGTATAATCAAGACAAAGGATAAACACATCAAAGCATTAAAAGTAACCTTATTCGATACGTATCGACCAAAAAAAAACACATGAAAAAAGAAAGAGACGAAATCCTAATCTATTCGCATGGAAATTCTATTTGGCATTGTTCAACGGCTCTTCTGAGACAGCATCCTAGCAATGCTCTATGCGTATACAATATTCATCAAGCACTCTGTGTGCACAGTAAAAGTTTACTATTTAAAGAATAAGACGAAAATGCGAGAAATGGATCCCTGTTATTAACTACACAATTTCACAGTAACATGCTGGCAATGTCTTTCCCCAAAGACACTCGCTATAGCGTCACTTTATTTTAGCCTTAATTTGCACGAGCTGACTTTGGTTCTCTAGGCAATAACCTTGAACGAATTTTTACCCGTGCCGACTTTGCTTCGTGATGCTTGATCTTGTTAAAAGAGAAACTACATGCTCTCGTTTTGCTTCATCTTACAAGATTGGCCGACAGCGCAGCCCAATTTCGCCACAAGTTAACTAGAAACAACGTACCAGTGCAAGCCAATCGCTCTAGCGCTTCGGGTAACCCAGCTGTGGAAGTTTGGCCCGCTGCACCCACGGCTAGTACATCGGGGATGGCATTTCGTCGACCGGTTCGCCCAGTATTAAGGAAATCCTGAACGAGGTCATCATTGGGAGCCTCCATAGTACGGCACTCGGGCGGTCCAGTTTCTGTTATCTTGTAGTAGAACACGCCCACCAACACTGTCCTGCCATGAGACTTTCTTGTCTCTCGTGCGGATTCCACACCCTCAACTTCCAAGTCAACCAACCAACTTTGCAACTCGCGTGGTCGTAATCACGTCAAAAACACCTTAACTTTTATATGTGCAGGCATCACGGCAAGGAGAGAAAGAGAGAACATTACGTGTTATACTTCTAGCACGCGTTTCTTTTGACCTTTGTTCCACAGCGCACCGCGGGTTGTTAATTAGCCGTTAATACAAGGCACAGAAAAAGAAAGAAGTTTATCCAATTAAGCTGAATGCTGATTAAAAGAAGATCCACGACACCAAAATGCTACCATGCTTAGGACATTTGGATTAGCAAAATAATAACATGCTACAGCGTCTGTTAACACACAAGACTCACGAAGCTCAGAATCAAAACTCCATAATTCATCCTACCTAGAGCGTCCAGACGTTACATTAGTTAGCTTTACAGAACGAAGCGAGTGGAGCAATGACACTATCACTTGTCCTGGCAAGCATGACCGCTATTGAGACGGAAATACGTTCTCGCTATGGAACAATACGTACTAAAAAGCCTATAAGAAGTACAAGTATCGAGTATTTCCTGACCAACATCGATTAGGTAAGGCACTAATGGATACGGTAAGAATAAGGGTTCCAACAACAAGCCAAAGGGGTTATAACTTCGCTTTTACACCCTGACCAGTCGGTAGAAATTTATATGCGTATAGCTAATGTGTATAACTTTATACAGAACACCGTAACTATGTACTTTGTACAGCAAGGAATCGAGTTACGAACCAATTGCAATAATCTCACAGAAATACGACTCGTCTCGGACATTAGGGCTAAAACTGGCGTATTAGCAAATGGAAAATCGAGCTGTTGGCCTGAATGCAAGGCAGATGTAGCCGATCCTATTTGTCTGTGGAGATGGTGACCATTGACTGGAGAGGTGCGGTCTGTTTTTGCGAACTCAATCAGAAATCCTGGCTGTTGCCACAGCAACTGAAGTCAGTCGATGGCAAAAAAAGATGTCATCTAAGCCAAAGCGCAAAGAGACGGTGCAAAGTACACGGCTCGACTCAACTGCAAAAATAACTGCGTGAAAAGGCTCGTACAAAATAAAGAGACTACCTTCCGTTCAGCTTTATTGAGTTGCTCCGATCGATTAGGTTCCTGTCAGAAACATGCTACATGTCTTTCTCCATCGATTTTTGACAGAGCGAAGTATCCAAATGTTTGGCTAAATAGCGGAACAAACAGTAAGTGTGACATAGGCCTACGCTGCATGTAGGTTTTCTTTGATTAAAGTGTTCCAAGATATACGTGATCTAAAAACCTAGCTAGAAACATAAAAAAATACTTATGTTGCTTCCATCACGAACTCGTTTATTCGACAAATGTGAATAAAAACATGGTTATTTTTTAAGTGCGAATTATAGACGCTACCACAATTATTTGCAAAGCATAGTAACCTAATGACTTGAATCTTTTCCCACACATTCAACGCTTACGAGCCCTTTCGCTCGGTCAATAAGGCAAGCTATAGTACAGAAAGACGGGAATTGTAGGAAGTTGTGTCCAGGCATGATCACGATATTCTCGAGGGAAATCCACGACTGAATGCCACCGTTACGTCGCATATTTTCAAGTGCTTTAGAATCTAATAGCTCTTTCTCCGTTCTTTTTTAAGAATTGCTCATTCAGCCACGTAACACTGTGAATCATCTGAACTTTTAAAGCAAGATAAACCCTATCCTGCTTCGTAATTAAGGACTGAAAATAATAGTTCTATAATAAAATATTCCATCGCCTATAGCTGTACAGCCGGAACTAAGCTCTTTATCTGACTAGCGAAATATTTCATACAGCATCCAAAGTTATTTGAAATATGTGCATGTACCCAAAGTAAGTCAAGTGGTTAAGATATATAGTAATGTCAGACCATCAATATGCGCTGATGACTGCAAGTATCAGAGCAGTGCTGTGCATCAGTGTTTACAACAGTGACAAACACGAACAAACGAAACTTCCCCAATGAGGAAAGGAGTGAAATATCGTGCTATAAAGCAAAGTTATTTAAAGTTAAATCCCTATCAGTTGAAAACAGGACGTGCTTACCTGTTATCGAAGTAATAGTAGTACCTTCTACCTTTACGATTACATTTGAGCAGTAATCCTGTTCCAGTTAAGTACAAAACTTGAATTTCACAGCGAAGTAATCACGAAAACAAAGCCGACTGCTTACGTTGTGCTGTCCAGCAATTCCGTGCTTTACTTGAGGTCCTAGGTTGCAAGTAAGCTGGACGAAGGCGTTCCCAACGGTAGTTCCCAACGTTAGTTCTTCCCTGTTTCCTTTTTTGTCAATAGATGGTACCACATCCATAAACCTTTTGACTACATGTGCGTTACAGGGTCTTTTTGCGGGCATTGGATTACATAACAAAAGACGACACCATTTATATGATGTGTCGCCATTTGAGGAATTTGTACAACTACTAGCAGTTTAATCGAATAAAGAAGTTTGGATGCCAAAACTGAGTAATTCAAACGATCCTTCTTGTCCTGCGCATTACCCTTTCCTGACGTTTTGTCTACAATCTACGCAGGTATACTTGCCCTTTTACTTTTATAAAAGTTTAAATATGCTACGAATAAGCTACATTATATTGTGTTAGACTATTCAGTAAATGTTGCATGACTCATTAAAATACATACTAAATAAAAAATAAAAACGGTTAGCCTTATGCAACTTCCAGCGATGTCGTTTTACCAATTGCGGGAAGATATTGAGACATGAGTATATTTCTATTTGTCAACTTTTTTCCTAGAAAAAGATAATGTAAGAATTTCTACAAGTATCCGTAAAGAATATCCTGAGTATCCCACAAGTCGCGATAATGACAAGTCGCGAGTCGCGTTATGGCATTATATCTGTACCATCACACCAGATGGCCTCCTATTCTATTTTTGGGAACCGAATTAATTGTCTATCTGCGCAGCTTGAATTATTTCAAGGTGAGCAATCTAAGCCCTAGCTATGTATTATAATGTTTGGTTATTCTGGCTCGGGTGGGAATGCGTCTCTGAACGACACATACGCGGTGGAGGCTCGACCGAATTCGTGTCAATCAAACCAAATTACGCAACATGTCTGGCAATAGTATATTTGTAAACAAAACGTAACATAGTACCAAGCTTTCATCGGTAGACCAAAGTTTGATCGTCTTCAAGGTCTTTCCGAAGTCATTCTGCGTTAAACCATTCATATTTTTTTGCTCTTGGTGATAGAAGGAAAAAGGAACCGAGACTTGATTACTAGACATAGTAAAAAGGACACGGTCTTGCTCCTCGTTTCTACTAGCACGTATCTCTGCAGCTTTGCGTCATTTGTATCCTACGCTTAAAAAAACACTAAAAAAATAAAATCCTGCACAGCATCACAGCTTTAGCTACAGGAATGTTGAAAGTCTCATGGCAAATTTGGCCTCCAGTTGTAAACTAACTTTCAAAAGGCCTCTGGTTCTTTCACATAGCCACAACTATAACCTCTCGTGTAATAATCTGTCGAGTAGAACACTCTCCTTTGAGAATTTCCCAGAGAATGATGTGACTGGTGGAAAACCCGGCATGCAAATGATCAAAATATAGCAGTAATTGGGACCGGACCATCATTCATTACAGCAGTCTGTAAATCTGTGGCGGCTGCTTGGCGAGTCCGACAACGTACAGTATGATCCATGTCCTCCATTACTACGTATTGTGCTCGCTAATCGCGATCCGCGTTCCTTCTTCTCGTGAAATGCTACGGCCTTTCTGGGAGCGTAGGTTGTGTTTAACAGTTTCTGCGAATTTGGTTATCTACGTCATCCAACTTTGCTGAAATGCCCCGGAAAGCGTAATTTGCACGAGTTAGCCACTCAAGAGGGTTTCTTAAATACGGTGCCAATTGGCAATATCCTGGAAAAGAAAACGCATAACATATCACTTGCCTTGCAGGCTTTTTTCAGCAATGTATAATAATCTCAATCCCACGTTCCATGCCTTTTGGCGCAAGCGCTGTCCCTTTTTCTGGTCGACATGCCTTGGCGCTGTCGGGTTTACCTGTTTCCTGGGGGTTGCTTCAGCCCCGCGTATATACCTGTGGCTATACAACAGGTATCTTACTATAGGAATGCAGGTTAGAAGGCGGCTTGATGCTCATGTGGGAAGTTGGCGGAACGTATAAGCCAAAGCTGGATGTCCGACTTTACCATTGACGCAGTTGCAGCCAGTAACCCAAGTGGCAAGATTTTTTATGTGTTACAAGAGGCAGCAGTTAGGGCTGCGCCGTTCAGCTTCCATTACCCAAGTTACACATTTCTGTTCGGGTTGGTAGCGAGTTAGAACTTCAGACATGAGTGCAAAAAGAACGGTGGTGTTACTGTAGTGCAAATTTAAGTTTATTTTGACGGTATATCGTTTTCTTGGAGTGAGAAGGGTCTCGTCTGCTAAGTTCCAAAAATTAGTGCAACGGTTCTGCTCAGAAAATGGAACTCTTTATTGCCTGGGCATTAATAAGTTGCCTACTTGTTCAAGTGATGGGTCAGGAACCCAGTTGCTTTACACCGGGGAGTATAGCTGGAGCAGTGTTAGGCACCTTTTTCGCCACATTAGTAACGGCTGCGATTATTGCGCTTATTTATTGGAAGTATTGCCGGCCTACGACTTCACGTAAGCTTTGATTCATGCTCCTATCCTAATCTCCCTCTACTACCTTAGTAAATTTTTTAGACTATCAAAGCCAACTATTATGATAGTAAAGGGAGGAAAGGGGGTGGTCTTTACTAGGGATTGCTGTTAGGATTAGCCGATTGAACCTCCTCGGGCTTAAGATATGCATACCATATATTCATATAAAAGCAAGGTCGGGAAGTTTGTGCTTTTTCCAAGGCCATAAGTATTTATTAAAAGTGGCTGGGTCCTGAAGTCAGAGTGGAGTCGAAGCCAAAACGCCACACAGGTGTGCCCGACAGGTAAAAAGCGAGAAAAAAATACGCGTCCAGCATAGAGCTATGTTGCCGGGAGAACCTACGCAATGGCCAGAACCTGCTTTGCATATGCATAACAAGCGATGTTGTGTTTTGCTGAACTTAACTTCGGGGACACAAGACATTGCGTTGTCTTTCAAGCTATTTGCTTTCCTACTTCCGGGATTCATGTCCACAGGTTTGGTCTTAGGCGGGCCAATCTCTCCGGGAATGCTTGCCTTGATAAGTCCTAAGATTCCAGAGTTATTGTTCACTGTCGAAATTGTGTGCCTTAAAAATATGTCCCAGCCTTTGCATCATGACGCACTTCAAAGAATGATAAAGGCAGTAAAAAAACATTCTAATGAAGTTTTACGCGCTGTAATGGACGGCACTCCTTGATCCGACTTGAGGAAAGGGATACGCTGTGTACGCTTTGATTGCCACACAATGAATCGTACTCCAAATGCCGGGTTGTCACTTCGTTGTAATTATGGTTAGGGTGCTGCTCTTTCTCAGCCTTGTTTAAACCTGCTCCCTTTTTACGGTTTTGAGTTTCGTTTACCTAGACGAAATGAGTTCGAAGGAAGGTCCAGATTGCGCGTTGTGGTTCGCGCAGCTATTTGCAGTTAGGAAGTGGGTTGCTCTCTTGCCTTCTGTAATTAAAGTTAATAGCAAAGTCGGCATTCTATTTGGCTCTGTCTCATCTTTTACCTCAGTTCACTTCTCTTCTGCGCATCATCGCGTCTATTTCCACCTCTCCTTTCTTGGCCCGTTTTCCAATGCCAAAAGTTTCCAAGAGCCCCGCAGCTCTTGAAAGAAAACCGGCTTTTTTTTGGCTAAGATAGAGAAGGTTGTTTCAAGATGGAGATGGATTTCAAGGGGAAACTAAGTAAGCCCCAAACTCTTGTTGCTTTGCACCTGTATTCACTGTCTCTCTCTGCTATATAATCTTCTTTGCTAAAGAACCACTGTGGTCTTTGGCTTGGCTTTACAGCTCTCAGGTTGCAACTTCAATTGGCAACTCCATCTGGTTTCCTTGCTAAGGCGGTGGCTTGGCATTTCCCCGTGTTCTGGGCTTGAATTGCATCCCATCCACTGGAAGGTTGCTGGGATGTTAAAAAACGTAACTATATGCAAGTCCCCTTAAGGATTTTTTTTGGAAAGCCTCATTAGACGAAAAACAAGTTTGGTCTAACGCTTTTCTCTGCCTTAACTTTTAACTTCAGTATTATAGTACTCTTTTTCTCGTTGGACATCGTTGTTTAGCGTTTTGTATCCCAGAGCTGCTAAAGTTTACATATCAGTCAAATTGAATTGTACGCAATTTTCGCTGGGAAAATGAAGGCGGTAGTATTATTACCTGGGAAGCGCATGGTTCCAACACGACCCAGACTAGGGTCAGGATTAAAAACAGAAAAAATAGTTTGTTTTTAAAGTTAGAAGCACTCCGAATAGAAACCGCAGCTGGAAATGAGAACGTAACCAACCTACACCGCACACCTTAGATAATATATTTTCTTGTCTATATAACGTTTTGAGTGTGCTGTAGGCAATCATGCGCAATCATGGTTGACCGCTTCGGTGCTATTTTTTGTTGTTAGGATTTTGTTCTTGTTTCATACTCTTTTGGGCCAACTGTTTCGTACGAACAGAAAATGGAGTGGCATTCTATGACGTTGTAATATGTAGGTTAAAGTTTCCCCAAAGGCAAATGCTTCCGGTGGATAATGAATGTTCGTATTTCGAATTCGAACTATTTTTCTATGGTGCATAGCGGTTCATGGTATCAAGCCTGCAGTAGAGAAGCCGGGACAAACCCAGAAAGCGTGCAATTGTTATACCTGACTTCTTATGTTGTTTGAAAAGTTGTTTGATAGTTCGTTTTTTGGAGGCACAAGTATAGGGCTATTATGTATGATTTGCATGCTGAAAATGAAAACCAGTGCAAGAGAAATAAGTGTTATTTTTTTTTTCCTCCTGTCGGATGTTGTAGGAAAGAATACATCGCCTTTGGGAAGCGTCGAAGTGGGAACTCGTGGATTCGACAATCCTTGTTTTGATGAAAGCGCGTCCTCGGCAGGTGAGTACATTCCATTGAGTTTAAAAACATCAACTTTCTGGTTCAGAACTGCGACAGGACTTGGGTGGAGTTTTGCTGTAAATTGAAGCAGCGTGGAGGCACGTGGGAAAAGGAGGCAATTCCCGTACGATAGTTGAAACTTTGGGAAACAATAGTTCTATGACGCTTTATCACACGGGCCCAGTCAAGCCCTTGAGGCCAAATTCCGCTTTCTGTGTGAAGTTGATGTTCATCACACCGAATGAGAACTTGGGAAAAAGACTACTTGATGCACAAGCTGATGCTTATCAAAGCGAAAAAAGGACTAATTAAATACGCTGATCAGGCTCCTCTGTTAGACATATTTGTTCGTCGTGTAACCGTGAACGTGCGGTGTTTTTTTCAGAGCGAATAATTATAAACCAATGTCGGTTGAATGGTAAAAAAAAGTTTTCACAAGGCTAGCCACGTTTTTCCTCTTATTTGATTGAGGCAGTGAAGGAAAGCTAGCACCAGCCGGCAAGAGAACTTCGGGGCATTCTGCCAAGCACGATTTCTACATGAATAAACTTTGCATTGAACGCCATATGTGAAAAGAATTACCCACACGTTGCCTTGCTTCAAGCATTACCCTACAACCCAAAAGTGCTGCATAGTTCGCCCTTTAAGTAGGTAATAGGGATGAGTACTGACCTGTGGTAAACTTTTGCAACATACCAAAAGCAAGCAGGGGGTAGATTATTTACCGCAAGGTTTACTTCAGAAAAGGCCCGATGCGAGCCAAAAGCGCCTTTTAGGAATGTACGGCCTTTCTCATACTTTCCGTTGGCCTACTTCTATCTGTTTACTCAATGCGCAATTTCTGTTCAGGCTCCGGTGAAAAGCATCGTATTGTTGTGTAGACATGGGATTTCTAATATGTTTGTTGTTGGTTAGCTTTTTCTTGTCCTGATCCTAGTATAATGAACTTGCGAGGGAAATCCAACCGAAATTTGTTTGGACATCCTGTTATTCAACAGGCCAGTACGAAAAAAATTGGCTCACAAGCTTCCGATCAAACTAAAAGTAAACTGTCTTCCCAGTCTTTTCATTCAAGATTGCGAAAAAATAGGGTCATCGAATTTTTATAACGGATTTTTTAAAAGTTGTATTTCTCAAAGGTAAAAGCCGTGCACTGCTTTCAGTTCGCTCACTTCCAGCCAAGACTGACGAGTCGAATATTTGCTGTTGTCTTAACTTTAGTACTTATTTATTTTTTAAACTCACAAGTTTGTGTATGCTACAGGGCATGCATTTGTGTACACTTGCCTTCTGTCAGACTCTTTCGGTCGGAGCTGTCGGGGTTTAGATTTATTTGGGGTTATTATGGGACTTATTTGCTTCCTCTGCAGACAATAAGTAATTGGACCGGGTTAGGTTGTTGAGGAAGGTGCTCAATCTGGCAAGCCCACACACGTGGTCTGGGCGAAAACATAGAATATTGGAAAGTAAAAGCTACGCTTCAGGACCTTAATGTGATTATAGCGTTACGACTGCACAGACTTTACAGATCTTGTGTTTCATCGCGAGCAGGAATTTTAATGGCGATGACTGCAGGAAGAAACAGGTTTTCTAGTTCGACGTTATTCTTCTTCTTCTCCCTTTACCCTTGTACTTGATATCCCATATTACTGCCAAACTATGAGCATTAACTGCATTTGGAGCTGCCGTGGGCACATTATTGCAAGTCGCCAGGGGATGTAATTTTTATTGAGGAAATTATTCTTATGAGTGATGATGACATGAGCTCATCAAGCTGAGCAGTTTCGAGACCGTGCCTTTGCTTCAAGGCCCTTGTTTATGCTTGGTGCAAAGAAGGCGAAAGGAAGAGGTGCCAAGGAATGTACCTGGCTTAGATAGTCAACATCCAGCGTTTTCTCTCCGAGATGCTGGTGTGGCCATGCCGACCTAGAATGAGGCATTTTACAGTATCTGAATACTCGTTTGTGCTTAACCCATGGCCTGTAGGTTTCTCAACCTAAAAGGTTTCAAACCATGCACTTGAAGGTCGTTCCGAACACCTGTTCGCGCTTTTTAGTCCTGCAACTATTTTTCCTGTTTTCCTGTGAAATTCGGTACTTTTTGTTTTTTACTATACAAACGAGCAGTTTTTCCTTCGAAGCAACGATTCAGAAAAAGAGAAAGGTTTCAAGGCAATTCGCATCGGAACCCCATAATGTGGTGAAGTCATCTGCGGCATTTCGCCACACATGCATGAACGCCAAAATGGTCTCCCTTTTCTTTGCTTGTTTTGTAACTTTTATTTTCAGAGCTGGTCAATTGGGATAATGTTAGAAGCTGTTAGCTAGCATTCGTGACGAACGTTTGAGCTTATCGCGCATCTCAGAAAAACTAAAAGCGACCGACTGTCGAAAATGCAACAGACCTTGGGGTATGGAGTAATAGAAGTAGGCGTCCGCCATGTCGTTTGGCGCAGAGTTGTATGATGCTTTCAACAATTAACAATTAATTACAACTTGGGGCATGAGATCACCGTCAGAAATGCTGATGACTTGGCTTCTGTATGCAGGAAGGTATGCATATGTTAGGGTTGTCCATTCGTGGAACACTAATTTGTGCCAGCTATAGCCTGAGTTTGAGCACGTACTCTAGCGCTTCGTGAAAATAACCTTTTGCGCTTTTCTTCATTCTAGTTTACTTTTAGCGTACGGGATGTTTATCACTTGATAGGGGAAAAAATAGGTTTGGCGTGCTCATGCGTTGATGTTTCTGTTGGCTTATGGCTAAGCCATGAATGGCTGCATCCCTTTATGGTTACTAACACACTCCATCCCACATTCTTTGAATTGCAAAACAAGACTGCGTCATAGACGTGTGTGTTGTATACGATGAGAGCCTTCGCGTGAAAATGCAACGTTATTAATGACTTTGTTATTTTTTCTCCCCGTTGCAGATGCGGTTGACGGTCAAACCACCAAAAATGGATTGCAAACAAAGCAGGTAAAACAAAGCAGTGTAATTAAGTATAGTCATGAACACGATGACAGCCGTACGCCAATTCTTATGATGGTACTGAACCCGTTTTTATCCATGTGTGAGTCCACTTCCGCCGGATTTGGGAAGTTGAAGCTGGGGGCGGGGGGGATGATGCAAATTTTTCATGGATGAGGACCTGTTAGGACACCAAACAGCAGGTCCGGGTTGCCAAAAGCCGCACATGAACCTTTACTTGCAATAGCTTTTTTTCAAATGCTTTACAACACAAAGGTATAATTAGCCTGCTTTTGTTTTCTGGTTGCAGGAGAAAGGTTGGACCCCATTTCGATTGTTTCGATTATCCAAAAGCAGTAAGCGGAGAGCGGTCGACGATTCCTTTGTGGTGGTATGTTTTGCTCTCTTTTATAAAACGTCCTACTTAATTCGCATTCGTGTGGCCATATAACGGTTTACAAGGGTAGACATAAAACTAGGTCTGCAGTGTGTAAATTTGAAAGCCTTTATAAATTAGCACGACAATTTTCTCTAGTTTACTTTATATAAAGGGAAAGGTGAGGCTCTGGTAAAGCTCTGGGATTATGTAAAAGACGCATTGGATGCTTCTTGAAGTGTATCTGGGTAGAAAAAGTCGTAAGGTCATATGTAACCGTCCTTGTCATTTACCTTGGCCCGTGCGGTTCATTGAGGGCGCTTTCACTTTCTTCCCAAGTTGTTAGTCACGAACTACTTTTTTTTTAATGCCTGTTGGTTCAGCAGCTGACTTCTAGTAATCGGTTATTTTTCTTAATGGAAAAGTGTCATGCTTATCTTTAGTGGGAGCTTAACGAATAATTACAAATTCTTGTGAAGGTGACCAATTAACACATCCTCTGTCCCGCGTGTATGAAAACAATTCATTTTTAGCAAACTTTAAGTAGTTATTTAAAGGATACACTTTGGGCGGTTTTCGTCTGATGCTTAACTTACAGAACTCGAGTTCTTGCAGAATATTAGCTAATAAATACTTTTCACAATTAGGCACCAGAGCGCGTTGAAGTGCCCTTACGAGGCCATGATTTCACCGGATTGGGTTTCAATATTGCTGGCAACATGCGAGATGGCATTTACGTGAAAGATGTCCTAAATCGGGGACCAGCCTCCGAATCCGGGCAAATTACGCCAGGTTCGTTAATAAAAAAATAAATAAATCGGTATTAACCATTCTTGATTATTCTTAGGAGATCGTATTGAGAGTGTGACGGTTTCTTTTCGGCACATGGTGTTCGAGGACGCCTTGACGATCTTGAGCTATGCTTCACCATATGACGTCACTCTTATGCTAGAAAAAGCACGGCTTCAGGGCAAATTGACGCCTCAGCGCAGAGCCACCAGTGCTGCTTCATTGACATCGCCAAATGTAGCCTTGTCCACCAACTTGGGTGGCGACATGAACAATCCTGATCGCCTGATACATCCACTGTACAGGTCACAATCCATCGATGATTTGTCCAAAGTAAGTCCATATAAGTGATCACATTCATTCATAAGAATGCTGCTAGTAATAAAAAGAGAAAAGAAATAGCTACTTAGAATTAATACATTCTGACGCGGAGAAAATTGGTTAGTCAAGGTCGATTTACACTACTTGTTTCCGGTAACTTTTTTTCGCAACACATGCAAAGCGTTTTTTTTTCCAACGGAAAATTTACCGTGGCAATAAGAGTACCAGTTTTGCAAGATATTCGGTTGGCACGACATTGCGAACAATAGCTCGCCTTTGTTTCTCGTTGTTGTGCTATTTTTGCTTGTTTGTTTTGCTACTACAATATGCAATATTGTTTCATTTACTAGAGACGGCTTTTATTTTGTTCTTTAGGTTGGCAAAGAGGATTTGGGAGCCAAGATTTCTGTGAATTTGCCATCTGGACATGCTAAGTTGGGCCATAACAAACTGCAAACCCAAAGTCTTAACATAGAAATGGGAAAACCGAAAATGGATTTTGCGATCGGTTTGGACCCTAACCTCAGCCAAGGAGTTAACGTGAGCGCCAAGCCTAACTCGACGAAGTTTGGTGTTAAAGTACTGCCTGACTTGAAACTCAAACCAAAGACGTCCGTTGGAGCAGCTTTTGAAGGTGTAGATGTACCTGATAGCCACATAGTTACAGTCGAAGCGCCCTCCATCGATATTTCTGGAATGCCCAAAGTCGGGCTTGATATGAAGCCCCGAACGGGCTTATCTGGGGCTACAGTAAACGTGGGGGGTAAATTACCCAACTTGAAGCCCGAAGTTGCAATCTCTTTACCAAGCATGCCGGATGTCAACCTATCGTTAAAAGGTCCAAACGTGGGAGGAGCCGTAGATGTACCGGACACGGACTTTGGAGATGGTAAGGGCAAGAAGTCAAAGTTTTCTGTGAAAATGCCCAGTTTGAATTTCGAGAAACACAGTGGAGGCATCGTACTGGAGCCTGGTAGCATCGAAAGCGAACTACCCAATACTGAAATTGCTGTTGATGCCACTGGTGTACCAGACGTAGACGTATCTTTACGAGCGCCTAAGTTTGAAATTGACATGCCGGACTTTGAACTTGATACAGGATTGAAGGGCAAGAAATCCAAGTTTTCATTGAAAATGCCGCAGATGAATCTCGGTAAAGCACAAGCTAACATATCGGCCGAGCCAGGGAGCGTCAAAGGAAAGTTACCCGACTCGGACATATCTATCACCATACCGGACGCTTTGCTTAAAGCTCCTACTGTCGACGTGAATGTTCCGGACGCAGACATTGCTGCAGACTTGAAAGGCAAGAAATCCAAGTTTTCTATGAAAATGCCAAATATCAATTTTGGGAAGCATCAATCTGACATCTCCATTGACACGGACAAAATAGAGGGACGAGTACCGGAACTAGATATTTCTGGTGGAGATCTTGAACACACGCTAGAAGTTGACGTACCTGACGCAGGTATCGGCGTTAAAGGCAAGAAGTCGAAATTCGGTCTGAAAATGCCTCAATTGAATTTCGAAGTCCCCAGTGTAGATATCTCAGCCAACCCTGGGCAGTTTCCCAAAACAGATATAACTGCGACCCTACCAGACATCCCCGATATGAACGTGTCAATGAAAGGTCCCAAACTGGATGTTGACGCTGACCTGCCCGATGTAGATATCGGGGATGTCAAGGGTAAGAAACCCAAGTTCTCTCTGAAAATGCCAAACCTGAATTTTGGTAAAGCGAGCACCGAGATATCCGTCGGCCATGGCAGCATTGATGGCAATCTATGCCCGCCGGAAGTGGCTCTTTCAGTACCGGATATCCCAGATGCCAATGTATCCCTCCAAGGTCCCAGTGTCGACCTTGAACTGCCCAGTGTTGGTATTACTACCGACCCAAAAGGCAAACAATCCAAGTTTTCCCTGAAGATGCCTCACCTAAACTTAGGGAAGCCCGAAGCAGACATTTCGGTTGGTGTAAGCTCCCTTGATGGCCACATGACCATGCCCAACATTTCTGCAGAACTACCAAATGTCGATGCGTCTTTGGGAGCTCCCAGTGTTGACGTAAACTTTCCCGAAGCTGCTATTAGTGGTGAAATGAAGGGGCTTAAAGCGAAGTCATTGAAGATGCCTAATATAAGCTTTGGAAAACACGGAGGAGATCTGTCATTGGAAACGGGAAGTTTGGAGGGCAAACTGCCGAAGCTCGAAATAACCACCGGCGCCCCTGAAGTCGATTTGTCCTTGAAAGCTCCCAATATTGATGTCGATTTACCGAACGCAGAAGTCGACCTGGATCTGAAAGGCAAAAAGTCCAAATTCGGCCTCAAAATGCCAAACTTACATTTTGGCAAGCCTCAAGCAGAGTTCTCCATCGATTCTGGAAGTATCGAAGGAGGTTTACCTAATCCAGACCTTTCGGCTGAGACTAATTTGGCAATGCTTGTTCCGAAAGCCAACGTCGATGTTGATTTCCCCGATCTAGATCTGGGAGAAGGTAAGGGCAAGAAGTCAAAATTTTCTCTCAAGATGCCTGACTTAAGTTTTGGAAAACACCATGCCGAAATGAATGTCAACCCTGGTAGCATTGAGGGTAAGCTACCCGAGATGGCGCTGCCAGACATTCCGGATGTTGATGTCTCCGTGAAGGCTCCGATTGTTGATGTCGTCCTGCCGGACATAGACATTGGAGGTTCAATGAAGGACAATAAATCCAAGTTTTCTTTAAAAATGCCTCATCTGAACATCGGAAAACCTCAGGCACAAATATCAGTCGACCAAAGTAGCCTTGAGGGTGTTCTACCCAAGACTGAAATATCCACAAATCTGCCCCAGATACCAGACGTAGATTTGTCCTTGAAAGGTCCTAAAATGGGAATCAACGCTGATATGGCGGATGTGGACTTGGACGCTGTCAAAGGCAAGAAAGGAAAATTCTCCATGAAAATGCCAGGCTTTGGCTTCGGTAAACCAGAAGCAGAACTTTCAGTCGACACTGGTAATATTGAAGGAAAAATCCAGAAGCCTGAGATTTCTGCGCAGAAACTGGATATGCCCGAGGCTGTCGTATCTTTGAAGGGTCCAAACTTTGAAGTCGACTTACCGGATGTCAATCTCGGTGGTGAGAAAAAGGGAAAGAAGTCCAAGTTTTCTATGAAGATGCCACAGTTGCACGTTGGAAAAGCACATCCAGAAATATCCATCGAACCCGGAAGCCTTGAAGGCACTTTAATAAAACCAGACCTGTCAGTCAGTGTCCCGGATAAGCCTGACATTGATTTGGCAATTAATGCCCCAGTCCTCGACGTTGACTTACCAGACATTGACATTGGTGAGATAAAGGGCAAGAAGTCAAAGTTTTCCCTAAAAATGCCGAGCATGAACTTCGGGAAGCATCACGCGGAAGCCAACATCGAAGGCAACCTACCAAATCCCAAAATGTCCGCAGAAATTCCGGACGCCAGTATTAACATGAAAGGTCCTAAATTGGATCTGGACCTACCTGATGCAGAATTGAGAGGAAGTTTGAAAGGAAAGAAATCCAAATTCTCTATGAAAATGCCACATTTGGGATTTGGGAAGTCACATGCAGATATGTCTGTTGACTCTGGCAGCATCACTGGCAAGCTACCACAACCAGAAATGTCTGTTAATATCCCAGATATGTCAGATGTCGATATATCCCTGAAAGGACCAAGTGTGGATATTGATCCGCCCGAGTTAGAAATCCCGGAAATGAAAGGGAAGAAATCTAAGTTTTCTATGAAGATGCCCAACCTCAACTTTGGTAAACCCCATGCAGACCTGTCTCTTGACTCAGGCAACTTTGACGCAAAGTTGTCAAAGCCAGAAATGTCTGTTAACGTCCCAGACTTGTCGGATGTCCACGTTTCCTTGAAAGGCCCTGAAGTTGGCATAGATCTTCCTGACGCAGATCTTCCTGAAATGAAAGGAAAAAAATCAAAATTTTCTATGAAGATGCCCAACTTTGGCAAGCCTACTCAAGCTGACCTCTCTATTGACCCAGGCAACTTGGATGTCAAAATACCAAAGGCAGAAATCTCAGCCAACATTCCAGAAATACGAGATGTTGGTGTTTCCTTAAAAGGCGCAGAGGTTGATCTTCCAGACGTAGACCTTGGCGAAATGAAAGGAAAGAAATCAAAATTTTCTATGAAGATGCCCAACTTTGGTAAACCTCACGCGGAACTTTCGCTTGATGCAGGCAGTTTTGATGCTAAATTACCGAAACCAGACATGTCTATTAATGTCCCAGATTTACCGGATGTTAATGTATCCTTGAAAGGCCCTGAAATTGGCGTAGACCTTCCAGACGCAGATCTTCCTGAAATGAAAGGGAAGAAATCAAAATTTTCAATGAAGATGCCCAACTTCGGAAAGCCTCACGCAGAACTCGCAGTTGACCCGGGCAGCTTTGATGTCAAATTATCGAAACCGGAAATATCTCTTGATGCACCGAATATACCGGACTCCAACATTTCCTTAAAAGGACCTGAAGTTGGCATCGATCTTCCTGACGCAGAACTGGGTGACTTAAAGGGCAAGAAATCCAAATTTTCCATGAAAATGCCCAACCTCAACTTTGGCAAACATCACGCGGACCTTTCTCTAGATCCAGGCAGCTTTGATGCAAATGTTTCGAAACCAGACGTGCATGTCAATGTGCCAGACTTACCGGATTTAGACATTTCCTTGAAAGGTCCTGAAGTCGGTGTTGATCTTCCTGACGCAGATCTTGGGGAAATGAAAGGAAAGAAATCCAAGTTTTCTATGAAGATGCCCAATCTTAGCTTCGGAAAACCGGATGGTGAACTGTCCCTCGACTTAGGGAGCACAGAGGCCAAGATTGCAAATCCAGAAATTTCTCTCAATATGCCAGATATGCCCGAAATCGACGTTTCCTTGAAAGGACCTAAAGTCGATCTTCCCGATACAAGTCTTGTTGAAATGAAAGGAAAGAAATCGAAATTTTCCATGAAAATGCCAGAGATGTCTGCTAATAACCCAAATATCCCTGAACTGGATGTATCCGTCAAGGGACCAGGCGTAGAAATGGACCTCCCGGAGGCAGAAATTGGGGAAATGAAAGGGAAAAAATCAAAATTCTCGATGAAAATGCCCAACCTCAATTTTGGAAAGCCTCACGTAGAACTCTCTGGTGACCACGGCGGCTTTGATGCCAAGCTATCGAAACCAGAAATATCTCTAAATGTCCCAGATTTACCGGATGTCGATGTTTCCTTAAAAGGTCCCGAAGTTGACGTAGATCTTCCTGACGTAGATCTTGGGGAAATTAAAGGAAAGAAACCCAAATTTTCTATGAAGATGCCCAACTTTGGTAAACCCCACGCAGAAATTTCTCTTGATCCAGGCAGCATTGATGCCAAGTTACCGAAACCAGAAATGTCTGTCAACGTTCCAGACTTACCGGATGTCAGTGTTTCCATTAAGGGCCCTGAAGTTGGCATTGACCTTCCTGAAGCGGACCTCGGCGATTTGAAAGGAAAGAAATCCAAATTTTCTATGAAGATGCCCAACCTTAACTTTGGCAAACCGCATGCCGAATTGTCTGTTGACCCTGGCAATGTTGATTTCAATATCCCTCAATCGGAAATATCTGTTAACATCCCAGATATACCCGACGTTGATGTATCATTGAAAGGTCCTCAAGTTGGTATTGAAGTTCCTGATGCAGAACTTGGCGAAAGGAAAGGGAAAAAATCGAAATTTTCAATGAAGATGCCACATTTGAACTTGGGAAAACCGCAGGCAGAACTGTCCGTTGATCCTGGTAGCGTCGATATGAAGTTGTCTCAGCCAGAAATAACAGCTGATTTTCCAGAAATTCCGGATGTTAATGTAACTTTAAAGAAACCTGCCTTGGATTTGGACCTCCCCGATGTCGATCTTGGAGAAATGAAAGGGAAGAAAAACAAGTTTTCTATGAAAATGCCCAACCTTAACTTTGGTAAAGCGCACGCAGAATTATCAGTCGATCCTGGCAATGTTGATGTCAGGCTACCAAAACCAGCGATATCTGCTAATATACCAGATATCCCAGAGGTTGATGTAACTTTGAAAGGGCCCCAAGTAGGCATGGACCTACCTGAAGCAGAGCTTGGCGAAATGAAGGGAAAGAAATCCAAGTTCTCTATGAAAATGCCCAACTTTGGAAAATTCCACGGAGAAATGGTAGGCAACGTAGGGAATGTAGATGTGAAGGCACCCAAAGTAGAGTTATCCGCTAATATCCCAGAGTTTGACGCACATTCCAAGGCTGGACATTTAGAAGTTGATCTTCCTAAGGTAGAAATGGGTGGTGATCTGAAGGGGAAGAAGTCCAAGTTCTCAATGAAGATGCCTCATTTAGGTACGGGAAAACACCAGGCTGACATTTCTGTTAACCCAAGAAGCATTGAAGGCACCTTACCACAGCTCGATATTTCTACTACTTTACCAGACGCTCCAGGCATGGATGTTGCATTGAAGGCTCCCGAAGTCAACGTGGACCTTCCTAATACAGAACTCCCAGACATGAAAGGGAAAAAATCAAAATTTTCCTTGAAGATGCCTCACTTAAATTTTGGTAAACATCAAACGGACATGTCCGTTGATACGGGAAGTCTAGAGGGCTTGGTACCCGGAGTGCAACTATCTGCCTCTATGCCAGATGTCCCTGACGTCGATCTAAACATGAAAGGGTCACAAGTAGACGTGAACCTGCCTGACGTCGATTTAAGTAGCGATGCTAAAGAAAAGAAGTCCAAGTTTTCCATCAAAATGCCCCATATCAATTTCGGTAAATCACACGCAGAACACAGCATAGAAGGCAAATTACCACAAGGTGATCTGTCTGTTACCCTACCCAGCGTCCCCGATAGGGACATGTCAGTTGCAGGACCTAACGTAAATTTGGACCTACCTGATGTTGACATGAAGGAAGCAAAAGATAAAAAGTCCAAGTTCTCCCTAAAAATGCCGCATTTGAATATGGAAAAGACTCAAGCAGAACTAACGCTCGATACCGGAAACATGGAGGGAAGTTTTTCGAACCCGGAATTGTCGGTAAATATCCCCAATGTCCCAGACGTAGACGTATCCTTAAAAGGTCCTAATTTTGGAGTCGAATCTGAGCATGCAGAGATGGATATTCGAAACAAATCAAAGTTTTCCATCAAAATGCCTCACTTGAACTTTGGGAAACCCCACGCAGAAATATCGGGCAACGTAGGAAGCATCGAGGGATATCTAACCCAATCCGAGGTTACTGCGGATATGCCAGATATACCGGACATCAACGTACCGGAAGCTGACATTGATGCGGAATTAAAGGGCAAGAAATCGAAGTTTTCCATAAAAATGCCTCATTTCAATTTGGGTAAACATCACGAAGAAATGTCCGTCGATCCAGCTTCCATCGAGCTGGGAAAAACCAATGTCAATATATCAGCAGCTTTACCGAATATTCCCGACGCCAGTGTATCCTTAAACGCTCCCACTATCGAAGTCGATCCCATCGATTTTGACTTAGCGGAGGAAAAGGGCAAGAAAGCAAAATTTTCCCTAAAAATGCCGCACCTCAATTTCGGAAAGCCACACACAGAGACTTCCGTTGAGTTGGGTAACTTGGAAGGCAATCTACCGAAGATGGGTGTGTCCGGCAGTGTAACTGATGTTGACCTGTCTTTAAAAGCTCCCGGTGTCAATATAGACCTCCCAGAAAAAGACATTGATGTGAACGTAAAAGGCAAGAAGTCGAGTTTTTCCGTAAAGTTACCTGGTTTAAACGTGGAAAAGCCTCAGTTGGACGTAGCAGTCCATCCAGGAACAATTGGCATGAATTTGCAAAACCCAGAGATCTCTGCATTGCTGTCAGACATCTCGGATGTCAACATTGATGGCGACGCCGAGCTGCCCGATTTAGACTTGGGAGAGCTAAAAGGCAAAAAGTCCAAGTTTTCTCTGAAGATGCCTCACTTTGGGAGACCACATGTCGAAGTTTCGGGCACTACTGGTAGCATTGAAGGTAAATTACCGGAGGCAGCAATACCCGCTTCTTTGCCAGACGTAGATGTTGACTTTCATGATGCAGATGGTTCAGTTGAAACGAAGGGTAAAAAGTCCAAGTTTTCATTGAAGATGCCGCACTTGAACCTGGGCAAGCATCATGGAGATGTTACTTTAGATGCAAGCGGCATAACGAAGCCTGAAGTATCTGCTACTATCCCAGAAATCCCGGATATGAACGTATCCGTGAAAGCTCCTAAAATGGGGATCGACGCTGACCTACCCCAAGTAAATCTCAGTAAAGAAAAGACATCTAAATTTTCCATGAAAATACCCCACATGAATTTCGGAAAACACAGCGCAGAACTACAGGTCGATCCAGGTCATGTAGACTTAGTTCAAGAGAGGGGAATTTACGCTACCCTTCCAGATATCCCCGATGTCAACGTGTCCATCAAGGATACACATTTGGATGTAGACCTTCCAGAAGGAGCCCTTGGTGCTGATTTAGAAGAACACACCTCCAAGTTCTCTCTGAAGATGCCTAGCATGAAATTTCTCAAGAACCACGCCGACATGTCAGTTGATAACGGCAGTTTCGAGGCCAACTTACCAAAGGCAGACATATCTGCAGATATTCCTGATGTGGGCGTGTCATTAAAAGCTCCTAGTGTCGACGTAAGCCTACCCGAAGTAGATATAGGCGCCGACGTGAAGAACAAGAAATCGAAGTTTTCTGTAAAAATGCCTGAAGTGAACTTCGAAAAGCCCCATGTTCACTTTGCGTTGAACCCAAAAACCCTCGAGGGTAAGGTAACTGAGATGTCAGTCGGTTCAGCCGATACTGCAGACATGAATGTATCCTTGAAAGGTCCAAAGTTCGATGTGGATATGCGTAACGTGGATACTAGTGAGGAATTAAAGAGCAAAGATTCCAAGTTTTCAATGCCTCAGATAAATTTTGGCAAATCGCATGCAGAATCCCATATTACTAACTCTGGCTCTATTCCTTCCATCCCACATGGCAACGTAACTGTCAATGTCCCCAATTTGGAAGTAGACTTGCCCGAAGCAGAAATGGAGGCTAATCTAAAAGGCAAACATTCCAAGTTTTCTATGAAGATGCCCCAGTTTAACCTCGGCAAGCATCGTGCAGACCTATCAGTAAATCCTGGAAGCATTGAGGGCAGCTTACCCGAAACCGAACTTTCTGCCGACAGTGGAGATGTTAGCGTATCACTAAACGCTCCTGTCCTTGAGCTTGATCTTCCTGAAGTCGAGGTTGGCGGAGCGAAAGGCAAGAACTCCAAGTTTTCTGTGAAAATGCCCCATTTAAATCTCGGAAAATCTACCGATGACGTTGCAGTTGATCTGTCGGATATGACAGACGTAAATGTATCGTTTAAACAACCTGCTGTCGATGCGGACCTTTCTACTATTGAGCTAGACGACATCAAGGGAAAGAAAAAGTCCAAATTTTCCATAAAAATGCCTCATTTGAACCTTCGTAAACCTCATGTCGATGTTGCGGCTGACTCGTTTTCCGTTGAAAGCAAGCTACGCAACTCAGAAGTGCCTGCCAGTATTCCCAGTATCCCAGACGTTAGCGTATCTGTGAAAGGTCCCGAAGTTGAAATAGACCATCCGGACATGGACGCAATAAGTGGTGACGTTAAAAGCAAAAAGTCCAAATTCTCCCTGAAAATGCCACACATGAACCTCGGGAAGCCAAATGCCGACATTTCACTTGATTCAGGCAGCATTGACTGCAAAATTCCTCCAGCAGAAATTATAACTGACCTACCGGACATCCCTGACGCCGCAATCTCACTGGGTACGAAATCTGTGGGCTCTAGTCACTTGGAAGGCTCTGACCTTGCAGTTAACTTGTCCAGCGCAGATGTAACAGCACGTGTATCTAGTCCTTTCTCTGGAGTTGAGATATTTGACACTGCAGCCAATTCAAAGGTTCATGTCAAACTTCCCAAGCTGCAGACCCATGCCCCAGGTTTTTCCGGAGATGTGGCTGTCACACCTTTAGCCACCGGTGAGCAGGAAAGTGTTGAAGATGGCGAAAAATACCGCCTTGGCCTCAAATTGCCCAAGCTGAAGTCCGATCCTCTGGCGGGTGCTCTTGAAACTAACTTTCGTGTGGCTAATCGTACAGGAGTTCACCTTGAAACGTCAGCTGCAACTGACCAAACCAAACCTTCGGTTGGGTTCCGAGCACCTTCCTTCGGTGCTAAAGTATCCGCACCTACTACTGTCATGCAAATACCAACAGTAGCAATCCCAAATGCCAAGGTGTCGTTATCTACAGCTCATGTAAGCTTAGAAGGCCCCCATATGGAATATGGCAACAATGATGACATCGGTGGCGTCGAAGAAGTAACCAGAAAGGAATCCAACAAGAAATTTAGTATCAAATTTCCAAAGCTGCATATGGGCAAATCGCATCACGAAACTGTTGAGGTAGAGTCAGGTCAAGTAGACGCGAAGGTCAATGTAAGCTTGCCCCACTTGGAGAATGAATCTTCCCAGTTGTCAGCCGAGTATGGTGGAGAAGTGGCAAAATCTGGGGAGGCCGAAGAGTCGAAAAAGAAGAAAGCGGCTAAATTTGGCGTCAACTTGCACATGCCCACATTCGCCTTTAGAGAGAAGGATGATTTGGATGCACAGACAGAGTTTAAACTGCCGAGAGCCCGAGTTTCTAAAAGCACTGTGCAGCTTCCCGAAGAAGAGGATGATAACAGAGCAAGGTCAAACGAAAAGGAAAGTGATGATGAAGACGAGGAAAAATACAAAAGCCTTCGCTTTGGTATAAAGTTAAAAAAGCCCAAGGGCCACACCCCTGGGAAATCTTCCTCGAAGAGCAAATTGGAAGATCCTCTAGAAATCAAGATTCCGCGCGTGGATTTGAGCAGGAAGGGATCGTTTGAATTTTTTGGAGGTTCCGAAAGCACCATGGAAGGGTTGTCTCCTAAAGACCGTGCTGAAATGGTTAAAAAGAATTCCAAGATGAGCGCTGGAGTACGATTACCCAAATATCATGGGTCAATCCCTGGTGGAGAAACGAAGGAACCGCAACTGCTTTCGATCACGAGAATTGGAAGCGTTGTTGAAAACGCTGAGCAGCATGGTTACGCAGAAATGGCCGTTGATGTACCGGAAGAATATTTACAACGCGATAATGCTTCCAGAGGCATCTCTAGTATCGTGCCGTCGAGTTTCAAGGTATACTGAACACATATTTATTGAAATTTCTAGAACTTATGTTTCGGACACTAATATGTGAAAATTATTAATTTTGCAGACGATGGTACCTTTGATGAATCTTGAAGTGAATGAGACCACCAAAGACGGAGCAATGGAATTCGGATCGCAGTCTATGGAAGTGAAAACTTTTCGATCGGGGATAACTACTACAGCTCCCATGCAATCAGACCAGGACATCTCGACGCACTTTGTATCGGATAACATTGCTGTAACCGATAGTAAAGGTCGTAAAGCTTGCTCAATGGGAGATCTTACGAGAATCGTTGCGGTAAATGACGATTCTTCTTTGGAACGAACCGTTTCTCTAGATCTCCGAGTTGGCTCGGAAGCTGTCCTAAGCTTAGGAGGCACCAAGCGTAGTTACCCTGACTACCCTGTGCAAGACCTCAGTAGGGTTAGCGACGAAGCAATCGTGACTTCAACAAAGAAAAGAAGTCAAGGCTTCTTGAATTTGGCGTTAGATGCGGTCGAAATGGATGACATGTTACTCGAGAGTCCTCAGCAAGCATCTGGTCGATCAGTACTAGCGATAGAGGTAAATGAAGCATCTTGGGGTCCAACTTCCCTGTACATAACCGGCAAAGAAGCATCCGACAAAGCCTTTGATCCAAATTCAGATATGAATGCCGGCGCTACCCGAAGCCGAACTGACGAATCCTTGAGTGCTGATACCACTATAACCTTAGAAAGTACGCCTACCGATTCAAGCAACAGCAGTTCCCGTACAAGCCCTTTACCCTTGACTGACGTGCAGTACCAGTACACGACCGTGACCTTGAGTAATGGTAACCATGGACGAGAAATGCTTGAAATCTCCCAGTCTGATTTGGAAAATGTAACCTTCACCTCGTTATTCCGGAAAGTGCAAGAAGCTCATGACCAAACAGATAAATCTTTGGACGACGACAACGGTGACGAAAACACTTCCCTGAATCCCATTGCGGACTCTTTCGCTACTGTCAGAGAACGATTTGAGCAACTTAGTCGACATAGCTCTCCTAGTGATGTTGCTAAGGTTAACAGCAGCCACCGTTTAAGCTTCGAAACCAATTTGCGATGGGAGGAAGGTGGTTCCCGAATCGAGTCTTCGTTGCAAAAACCCGTTATGCATATAAGGCCCGTCGTAGAACAAGGAGCGCTGTCCAAGACTGTCGTGATTTCCGGTTTGCAATTAGAGCAGCATGACTCGTCGTTGCAAGACCATGTAAATGTCGGATCACCTGTGCCTACCCTAGAAAAGCCATTGTAAATAACCTTTCCCGGCCGTTTTATATTTAGCAGTAAAACTTTTACAGTTTATGATTTAGGGTGCTAACAAAGATCAAAATTTTTATATCCCACCATGTTCATCGTTTTATTTTCCCAATCTATTTGCTTACAGAGACGATTCACTTATCCCTTAGGGGCATTTTATCTTAGCCTACTCTTTTCTTTTTGTAGTTAACCACATTCCCATTTATAAATGGCAACGAGCCGATCCGGTTTTGTTATATTTTTTCGGATTATTATAAACTTAATTGTTAATTTGCTCAATGAACCAAATATGTTTATATAGACACATAACCCTTTCTCAACTATATCATTGTCTTCTCTTGCGTAGCTCGTAGTTTTGAGGCATCTTATATAGCATATGTTATTTGGATGGCGTTTTATAGTATCACATTTGGGATAACGTTCGGATGTGCCTTTACAGGGAAGTTATCGGTGAAAAGAAATAGTTGTAATAAGGTGCAGCAAATATTTGTACTTGTGGCATCAAATTACATCCCTTGTATACGTTAGTGTCTACGTATACTTAGCCTTTTTTGTTTTATTATTTTATGTTTCTATGTGGACGTACCATGGGAAGTACGAAGTACATCCTAGCAGGAAATTCGGCACATATGCGGGAAGCCTTTTCATGCATTTTGGGGAAAGGGTGGAGCTTCCGGAGCGAAAACTGACTAATAATTTAGTTCTGTTAAAGACAGGTATACGGATTGTAATACTTAATGCCTTATCTTTGAAATGTTCTTGAAATAGTCTCTTTATACAAGACATGCACAATGAAAGAGTATATCCTGTACTGAATTATCGATAACGATATTGAAGAAACGGCAACGCTGAAATACTTTGTTTGTTTACTCGGACTTGACTCAGACGAAAAGGGACAAGTTTGAAGGTTATACGCATTCTAAGTCAGAAAAGGAAATGTTTATCAGAAAAACGTGTCAATGTCGCGTTAAAACATGCAGTCTCTAAATGTGCAGTTTACTCAAACCTTTTTCCAGAGCATACTGTCATCGATAGACAGCAAAGACCCTGGTAAGTTATTGCTGATGTCTTTTCGTCTTACTTTTAATGTATAACTTAAACGTGAATTGAATAATTAGCATGGTTATGCTTTATGTTATGCCATAAACCGTCGTTTTTTCTCATCTGTTTTCGGACGTTTTTGCTGTTTTACGGTAGATTATTTTGCCGTTAAATAGATTAAATAAGTTAAGCCTGTGATTGTCTTGAATGTGTTTGTTAAGAAGTTTTTTATATATATGTAGTTGCAGCAACAGCCTGGCTAGAAACTTTGCTTGATGTTGTGGATTTACTTCCTGTAGAAGTACTGCAAACAGAAGTGATTGACATTGCCCGGTCAAAAAGTCAGCGTTTTCAACCAGTACTATGTCGAATATCTACTTGTCAGTTAATAGGAAAGCTGTCCAGAAGGCTCATTGCACCCATGTAAGTCCAAGTGTAATTTTTCTCTTCCTTAGTACATATTATACTTGACAAACATAAATTGCTCCCACAAATTAGTGTCCAAGCAGAGCTCCTGCCGTTGGCTGAGTCACTGAGCCAAGATGACGATCCTGCCGTCAGGGCCGCTATCTGTAACCAGCTTATTTTCCTAATGAAGGGCCTATTATCCAAGCCAGATAGTACTTGCAACAATGTTTTGATCCAGATGTTGGTCGATGCCACGAACGACTCTGCTCTTGAAGTAAAACTTGCCGCCATCGACTGCCTAAGTAGTGCTAGTGGCATTACGGATGAAGGTATAATGTGCCAGTTATTTCTTGTTGCTTTTCATCTGACTTACCCGTTGGTTTACAGGCACGTGTACTGCAGTCATTGTACCTTTATTACGCACGCTATGCAAAAAGTCGTTAGAGCAGCAGGACTGGTCTTTACCAGTCATTGCAACCCACTTGGGAAATTTCTGCAAAAACCTGCAAGGTTAGATTTGGGCTTCCACCTTGTGTCTGTATTTTTACGTGTCGTTCCATTTTCAGCAAGTGTATCAAATGACACCAAAGATTGGTTATTGGATTACTACGTAACTCTTAGTCTGATGGGACTGAACAAACCTGCTGACAAAAACAATACGGTACGTTTTTTTCAACTAGTGGGCACAGCATATCAGAAAATGCTTTATCGAGTAGATGCCGGACCTTCTTCCGTTGGAAAAGGAAAGTTGTGTCGTCAGTAGCGCGGAAATGTTCTTTGATTGCCGGATAGCTTGTGCCGTAAACCTTCCGCTTATGGCTAATTTTGCAACTTGGAACAAAAGTGGGCAGATGGCAACCCACCGGAGCATTGTGTTACTTGACGTCATGGAGTCTTTAAGTACAGATCCTTATCCTCAAGTCCGGAAACACGTAGCTACTGCTCTTTTGAAAGTAGGCTATAACTTACTTGTACATGGTTTTACATGAGCAACTTGTAATGTAAAGCACTTGAAGGTATCAAAGTGCTTGGGAAATTTATCCAATCGACTTTACATCGTTTGGACTCGCCTACTTCAGGATTCCAACTATGACGTTATCTGCACCTTAGTGTCGGACATTGGACCCACGTTGGATCATTTTTGTCGGCTAGGACCAAATTCGCCATTTGGATCCGAGGTACGTCTTATAACGTTATTCCTTTAGCGTCAACTGCGTATAGGCTCGAGTCTGTTGCCGACTGCTTTGACATCATTCTTACAGTCTTGCACCTTGTTCTCTTTGAGCAGAATAGCGCTATTCCCGAAACCTGTCAGGCACTTTTGCTTTGCGAACAGCAACTGGCTTCTACTCGGAATTGGCGATCGCATGCGGAATTTTGGGCCCATGTAGCTCTACTGCCCTTATATCAGAGCTACCCAAGCGTTCATGATACGTTCGTACCCGTCATCTTTGAGCGTATACATAATTCGGTAAATAGGATTCCTCCAACGTCTCGTTACCCTAATATTCATTTGCGTTAGCGTCCGTTACCGGTTCGGCTTTCGGCGACACACACATTGGTATGGTTTCTGCGTACGGAAACTCGCGAAGATTGCAGGCAAGCCTGCTGCCAGAGAATTGTTTCAGGTAATGTAAGGCTCTATTGTATAATAAAGTTATATTGTATTTTCTTAAATGTATATTTTGTGCGTACAGAGCTAGCGCAAGGAAATAACTACCATAGTCGAATGTTATTTTTAAAGATGTGCGACATGTTACTGGACGTGGTTTCGAGAACGTTCTTTAAGCTCTATTTTTGGGATGCAGTCTTGGCGTTATCAAGTAAGTAACATGATAGTTGAAAGGGTGTTTGATTTTTTTTCTAAATCGTTAAGGAGATAAAGTGCCGAACGTTCGCTTGCGCTTTTGTGGACTTTTGCCTATTATCAGGAAAGTAGCGTGCGATGACTTGACTTTAAAAGAACTTGACGTCGTAATTAGAGACTTGGTGAGCAAGGAGCAAGATCGCGACGTGAAATTCCAACTTCAAAAGTCGATGAAGGCGTCATCCATGGATATTCCGGCTTCTCAGGTATATAGCATTACTAGAAATCGAAATAGAGATCAGATTGAATAAATCTATCCCAAAATACATCCTAGGCAAACGAAGAAATTGAAGAAGACAGAAGGCGTGAAATCGAAGAGAACGCCATGACAAAGAGTAAAACATCCACCCATGCGACAGAAGCGTTACAACCGTTACTCTTTATTCGGAATGACTCGGGCTCCAAAGATTTATCGACCAAGTAAGATGTCTTTTTTTTGCCAAGAGTGGCCAACTTTCAACCCGTTTTTAATTGGAATGTCTCCAGGAATACTTCCTCAACTCATTCGAGACCCGCCACAGATGAGTTCCTTGTGGATGCAGGTGTTCCCTTGTCGTCAACGTCCATCAGTCACAGCTCCGTGAACTCGTCGAACTCAAGAATCCCGACGCCTTTTGCGTCCAAAATGTCCAAGCCTCCCAAGCCTCAAGCTTGCCTCAGAACGCCTCAAGTGCAGAGCCATGTGTCTCATTTGGAAAGTAAATTAGGACACGCTCATGAAAACTTCACGGAACCCAAATCAGTCAGAAGCCGGATGTCCACGGGTTTTATGAGAGAGACTACAGTCAAACGCAGTTTAATATCGAGCGCTGCAAAGTCAAAGTCACAGGAACACTTGGACGCTCCTCTTCGACCCAAAATAAACGCTCACGCGCCACCCCGACCAGTTTCGGTATCTTTGACGAGCCCCGTGTCAAGTCGAAGCAGTAGTCCAGTTCGGGAGTTGAAAAAACCCACCAAATTGAATAGCCAAGTCTGGCGGAGTGCATCCCGACCTGAGATACCCGTTGATTCGCATTCTCAAAAAAATTCAAACCTTCCTCCAGCTTTCCTACGGAATCAGTTCCGGGCAAGTACAGGATCCAGACCACCGCAAATGCCTTTACAGAGTAGAGCTGTGACACCTTTCGCCAACCGGAAGCTTGCGTCTTTACCTGCTCAGCCACCAAGTGTCCAAGCTGTAGTAAAAAATGAAACACCTCCCAAAATTGACTTGGTGAATAGCCTCAGTGTAACGAACGTCACACCAAATCCCCCGAGTGTCGAAAATAGCCTGTTCCTACGACAGTCGGCCTGGAGGAAATCGGCCGGCGGTCTAGGTAACACGCATTTACCCCAACCGAAACTGACTGCTACCCCAAAGGTGCAAAACAAGCTCTTCCCCGAAGTACCTTCAATCAATAACAATGTTTGCAAAATACCTTTACCGTGTACCAAGAATTTGATAAAATCCTAGATAGCTAGTACTAGCAAAATAAGCTTGAATAAGAAGAAGACAGAATACTAAGTGATTTTAAATTGCCTCCTTTAAAAAATGTCGAATTCCCGATGATAGGAAAATTACTGCTGTTTTTTTCCCAGTATTATACTATTCGCAAAATTATATGCAAGGTGTATTTTCCATAGGTGCAGGGTGCTATTGTTGTCTAAAGTTTACCAAAGAGCAAAACTCCCCAATGTATGGAGTTTGTATAAATCTTCCCTTTACCTATATAATTCAAATTAAATAATGGCATTATTTTTTGGACAGCAGCAAAAAGCGCTACGGAAAAAGGGTTTGCCGACTTTGCAGGATGCCCCAGCGACGAGGAGGTAAATAACAACATGACCGTTTAGTTATGCGGGTAAAATGGCGGCCAGTCGATTGCCTGTTGATCCATCGCTAAACGTGGAAAGGCCGGCTAAAGTGGGATATTATGAATTGGGACGTACTATCGGAAAAGGAAATTTCGCTGTAGTCAAGCTAGCTACACACACAATAACCAAGTCCAAGGTAACAGTATTTTTTTTTGCTAGTTGTTTAGCCTACCCTGCATTGGCACTTTTCAAGTTTTACCTATACGGTACGTCTCCATAGAAAATTGTGGATCATTTGAGTATGGATTCCATGTGTTGCTTTCTTCGTTTCAGTCTCACGGTTTCAAACACCGTCCTTTTTAATGATATTTTATTTTTTATTTTCTGCCATCCGTAGGTTGCCATTAAGATTGTTGATAAAACCAAGCTAGATGAAGACAATCTCAACAAGATTTTCCGTGAAGTAGAAATTATGAGAGCACTGCGCCATCCTCACATTGTGCGTTTATATCAAGTGATGGAAACTAAACGAATGATATACTTAGTGACGGAGTTTGCCAGCAATGGGGAAATATTCGGTAATTTTACAAGAATCAACATCAAGTATCT
The DNA here is from genome assembly GCA_003724045.1 of Lepidurus arcticus. Lineage (NCBI taxonomy): Eukaryota > Metazoa > Arthropoda > Branchiopoda > Notostraca > Triopsidae > Lepidurus > Lepidurus arcticus. Next base: position 56,907 of record RJJA01000081.1, on the reverse strand, counting down.
CGGTCGGTGACAGTTTCTTTTTTGGGCAGACTATCTAGTGTCAAAGGGTCGCCTTTCAGAAGATGAAGCCAGACGTATTTTTACGCAAATCTTGGCAGCAGTTAATTATTGTCACAGACAGAACGTTGTACACAGGGACCTTAAAGCTGAGAATTTGCTCCTGGATGCAAACATGAACATCAAGCTAGCAGGTATGTTTGAATTCCCATTCTAGAGTATAGTAAAGATGTTCCTATCTTGTAGATTTCGGCTTTAGCAATTATTTCCAATCGGGTTCTTTTCTGTCGACGTGGTGTGGGAGTCCTCCTTATGCTGCTCCTGAATTATTTGAAGGAAAAGATTACGACGGACCCAAAGTCGATATTTGGGTAAAAATTGACTCAAATTTGCTTTTTACAAAAACTCGTAATACGTTCTCATCATAATTCGTTTTTCCTCATAATACGTTCTCTTCTTATCCTGAGCAGAGTTTGGGTGTCGTCTTATACGTACTGGTCTGTGGGTCGTTACCCTTTGATGGGGCCACTTTACAAGGCCTAAGAACAAGGGTATTGTCTGGCAAGTTTCGAATACCGTTCTTCATGTCCTCAGGTACAGTCATGCGCCTTGTTTCCCTTTTTATGCCAAACCGATTTAGATTGCGAGCATCTTGTTCGACACATGTTGGTGGTCGACCCGGAAAAGCGCTACAACATTCGTCAAATTGTTCAGCACAGATGGATGACTGTGGTAAGTGAACTTTTTACTCCTTACGGTTTACGTACTAAAAAAGTAACGAAATAACTAGGACGGCACGACTAGTCCGATAAATTATGTAGAAGAAATTCCTGAAGATCCTCCGGATGCTCTAAATGAAACGATTGTTAGTTGCATGCTCTCTTTACCGGGCTTGGATCGCGAATCAATTATACGGGTAAAATCCTATTTATTATATTTTTTGCTTAGATTTTATATTGAGTTAAACAAATAATGTAGTCAGTGGTTGGTAAATGTTTTGATCAAGTCTACGCGGTGTATCATTTGCTCGAAGAAACCTTGAAAGTGACCCCTCCGACTGACCCATCTGTCGCGGCAGCGAGCTCGAGCGTTGTGACAGAGCTTCCTAGCTTGGAAGTGTCCCAGTTCACCGAGAATGTATGGCTATATTCTATTTTTATTGACTAGTTGTCAGTCCTCGTATTGTCTAGTTTCGAGAAGCGGATGTCGACCTGCAACACCCCAGCGAAACAGAGACGGATGAGTTGCTCGAGTCTTCTTCAGGTGCAGGCCGACAAGCACCTGCGCCCTCCAAGCAAGCGAGAAGGCATACGGTTGGACCCAGTGACACCGCCGTTCATGCAAATGTCGGATGTCAAAACTGGAACCTGTATCAAACACTGGGCTTTCCTTTCGCTTTACCTATGCCATTCAATATTGCTGCACCATCAAAAGCAACGACCACAACGTCGCCGTCATGCCAAGGAGAAAATAGCCACTCAGGAAACCTCGCTGGCTTCTCTAGTCACCCTTTGGGGCTGGCGGGGCTTTCTCTTCCACCTTTTCAGTTGCCGCCCTTGTCGTTACCTGGTACCTTTCCAGAGAATATCATGTCCCATTTTCCTATGTTACCCAACACCCAAGTCCTGCCTCACACCAATCTCCCGTACCATTTGCCCTTTGTTCAGCACCAACCGCCCCACACCTTCAGTGTCAAGGACCAGCATTTACTCAAGCCACCTCCCGCAATGGGAGCAGGTATGTTTACTTTTATTTCTGAAGATGGTATATTATTTCATATTTTTCTGCTTTTTCTTGTATCTTAATTTTACCATTTGTTAAGCCGGTGGCTTCGGTAGACGAGCTTCAGACGGCGGAGCAAACCTACAAACCTTTTATCAACGGCAAATCCAAGAAGGAGGTTGGAGCCAGCCTACGAGCGAAGAATTACTGCCACAGGTCTTCCGATCTTGTCTTGTCTTGTTGCAGATACTAATTGAATCACCTTTTCATTTCAATAGATATCAAGTGCCTCCGGTTCTCGTCAAATATGGCCTCATCCCTTGTGTTTAACAGCCCCAGGTAGTCCTTCGCACATTGAAGGAATTGAAGAGCCACCAGATCAAAATTGCGTAGCAAGGTACGGATACACTGCGATACATTTTTATCGTTTACGTTGCAGCCTAGCTCATGAAAAATTTGCATTTTTTCTATATGTATTATTATTAATTATTATATTATTATTATTATTCTTGTTATTACATAGTATTACTATATGAATTATTTGGTATATACTTGTATTTTTTATATATGTTTTGTTTTTTAAGGTATATGGAGTGCCGGGGTCATTCAAAACGTCACACACTAGCTAGTACCGAAGATGTCCAACAAGCGCAAAGACAAATGTTGCAGACTCCGCGAACGAGACGCACAGGACTTTTAACCGTTAGCGAGCGGCCGCCAGGTACCAGGCGGCCATTTTATAGCATGCATCATTTTTTTTAGATGTTTTTAATTTTTTATTTTTAAATGCGATTTTTTTAGCTTGCTCTTTGAATGCATTATGAATGGATTTGTTTCTTATGCTAGCTTTTCCTGAGATTTTGATCTTGATTGCGTTCATAATTGTGCTAACCAGAGAGCTCTTGGCTTGCCTTTTTGTTTTCCTCCATTTTTTTATGTTGAACCCCGTATTGGGTTTTGTACCCTAAAGTCATTAGTCCCGAGTTGGTCATGGAAGTAGAAGCCCGCATGAACCGTCAATACACACCTCCCCGATTGCCTTTGCCTGCCCCACACGTGCCCGTTTCATCGTCCAGCGGAAATGTGAATTCGGTCATGGTACCGGTACCTACGCGCCCCAAAGCGCAGCCCATGACATTAAACCGCACAAGACGTACTGGCCTAGCGACCGTTCTAGAGGGCATGAGGCTAGGTATTTCTATTGTTGAATTTTTGTTGTTTTTGTTTTCCTTCTAGGGTTTCAACGATATTTCTTTTACCAAGGAACAAACAGGTTTGAAAGAAGCTAGGCGCCAAGCTTGGCCGTTTATTTTTTTCTTCCATACCTTCTCTTTTTTCCCTAAGTTGCAGCTTGCAGACTATATTATTTGGCATGCAATGTTGATATGTATACCTCAACTCAATTGACGAGTCGCAGATTCAAACAAGTAATCCTTGTTTATGTTTAGGGCGTGAAGGTGGGAAAGAAAGCAATATTTTGCATTTACCGAGTGAGAGATACTTCCGACGAGCGAGTGACGGCTCTCCCTCCATTAATCAGTATCGTTCGCTGTCAGAAAAGTACGCGAGTTGTGCTTCAGCCACAGATGCTAGGAATGTGCGTGCTTTGCAACAAGAATGTCAGCAACTTCTGGTATGTTCAAAGCTATTAGACTTGAGACTTGTGTTTTAAGTTTTGTTTTTATTTCTTTTTTAGAAGCATAGCACTATGGTTTCGAGTGCTTCGCCGGCCGAACTTCAATTGCGACACAAATTGGATATGCAGCATTGGCAGGCTGCTAATCAGCAAGCAGTCTGCACGAACGCATGCTGCTTCTCTCCACGGATAACGCCCACGCCTCCCTCACCTACTGCTACGGGAGGCTCTCCCCCCTCCAATCATTCCATGCCTGGCTCTCCTATGCATCAATCCCAAGGTCCAGAGTCGGTCAATTTATCCCAACATTTGCAGCGATTACAACTCCAACAGTCCGGTCTTCATTCATACTCTCCTTCCCCACCGTTAGCCACACCCTCTACCCCGCCTATCTATAGCCAATCCTATGTTTCGATCATGGCCAATACTCCCTTGCCAAGCCGCCCGCAACCGCCTTCAATGGGCTCAATCATGCACGGAACACCCATTGTATTACAGTCTAGTTCGCTGGTTCAAGCGTCATCCACTATGGTGCCCATTACCACCTTCGTGAATGCTGCCACGGGCTCAATTACTCAAGGTTTCTAAGGAATTTCCTTTTCATTACATGCGTTACACCTTCTATTTTTCACAGGCACTCCAGTCATGGCGCCTTTAAGAGGCTCACCGCCGCCTCCAGGTGTATTGGACAGCATACGAGAAGACTTTGAATCCAACCGTAATAGTATAGACGAAGAATTCCAAGAAGTATCGGCTATGGACACTATGGAGGGTTTTGAGGAGGCATTGGACTTGAGTATGAAACATCCTGAAATTCACGAGCCCAGTCCGGCGCCCCGGTCTAATAAAAAGGTGCGAAAAACAGGCATCGCGTATGCCAATCCGCAGATCTCAATAACGGACGAGCAAGGAGCCGTTTTTATACCTACTTCTTTAAACTCGACGCCTACTTCGCCTCTCCATGGTTTCGGTCCCAGCCCGCCCGCAGATGTGAACAATACGCACGTCGCGTATAGTGAAATCCCCAACCAGGTTATCAGCAATAACGCCCCCAATTTTTCCTGGTCTTCGGGTGACTGCCTGAGCGAAGAAGTGATGAGAGCGTGGACAAGAACACAAGTCATGGAACCAGGTGAAGAAGACCAACCGCAAACAACGTTTTGCAATAATAATTACAGCGCGCTGGAAGATTGTGGAATTTTTTTCCCGGAATTGCATAAATCGTCCTCGGGGTCTATAGAAGTCCAGCTATCATCCGTGTATTCCCAATTAAACGGAACGGATATTATGACCGTCTTAAAAAGGTTAATAGACGATAAAGCACCCGGGTTAGTGTGTCAACCTGAAAGCGGCGCAGGATTGGAACACATCCAGGAACTGGTGTTGGAAGAGCCTGGGGGGGTACATGTGTCGCTAGAAGTTTGTCCACCAAGCGGTCCCCAAGGACTCAAAGGACTTAAACTGCGGCGCATCTCGGGTGATTACGTGCAATACGATAGATTTTGTCAAGAATTAATTGCCTGCATTACCACCTAAAACAACAACAAATAAGACGACCGCATCCTCCTGATCGGGATCGAGTCGACGTTTAAAAAGCCATAGAGTCTTTTTTAGCACAATAGTCTGGAGTAGAACTGATGGCTGTCCAGTTGCAAAAAGAAAAAAAGTGCAGTCCGGATTTGCGGGGCAGGCGGCTATAAAGATGACAAGACCTTGTTTTCCAAACTTTGCAAGACATGAAAAATATTGACTAAAGGGACAGAGTGTTTTCGTTGTTTTTTTAACATTCCAAATCCAAAGCCTCGCCAGTTCTCTAGTCCGTGCTGCCCGAGTGGACATTCCTAAATTAATTTCTTCCTTTTATTTTTGTTTGCGGAAATGCGTGATGCGGCTTGTTGAAGAAGCCTTGTTTTTGTTTTGTTTCTAATCTCCTAATTGCAATGCCAAAATCTTGAGGTGTCTTGTCCAACATGCTGATTAACGCCCAAAGAAAGCTGATCATTTGAGTCCAAAACTATCTTGTTGTTTCCCCACATTATGTCGTTTTTCTCTTGTACTGCGTTTTCGCAGTTCAATTTTCCTTTATTGGTTTTCCTGTTATGTTGATTCGGCTGTTGTGGGACATTTCTTCCATATTCTAATTCTCGCCCTGTTTCGTAAATCCATAAGACGCCTGCTACCTTGTACAGCTTGTATTATAGGCCAGAACCTTTCAATCCAAATGTTACTTACGATATCAAACCCGACCAACAATTTTTGGTACCAAGCCGAATTAGCGTGCTAAAAAACATCTTCGTCGTAAGCTACTATACTTCGTCTGTCTTTATGAGAGCCCTTTTGGGCATTCCGCGACGCTGTAAACGGTGAAAAAGAAGTGTTAGGTAGTCGTTCGCGTAATTTAGTTTGCGTGTACCTATCGTAGACCAAGTCGTTGAGGAGGATGCGTCGTTGATAGGTTCAATTACGGGCTGTCTTCTCGCTAACGAAACTTTAAGCTGAGTAGAGCCAACGGTAGTTCCATTCACATCCGCGATAGCTTTGTCTGCAGCTTCGACCTTGTCAAAAGTGACGAATCCACAACTGCAATATGGATTGAAACAGCGAAATTTACTGAAGAGGTCCGAGTTAGAAAGTCCTGGAGCCTACTTTTTCTCGACTTCCATTGAAATGTTAACAACATGGCCAAAAGGCTGGAAGGTCTTTTTCAACAAATCTTCGGTGATATCAAAGCCGAACACGTAAATCGTATGACCGCTTTTAGGTTTGTCCGGCCTCATCGTTGATCCTTCTTTGATAGGTGATAATGATACAAGACTTTCTTCTTTCCTTGGAGGGGTAGTTAAGCCTTCACTGATTTTGGACGGTACGAAAGTATCATAGAGGCTTTGAACCTGGTTAAGCATAAAAGTCCTGATAACCAAGTCTTGAATCTAGAATGGAAACCTACCTTGGGTTTTTTAGGGTCTGGAAGAGGTTCTTCAGCAGGCGAGTCGCCACCTTGGCTAGCGGAAAAGGGCTGAAACCCAGCAAGCACGCGATCAGAGGCAGATAGCTTTCTTTCTAGGCCCCGAGACCGCTTGAAACCAGCGGTATCATGGCGCTCAGGCGGCCGTATGATTGCCGAAATGGCACCGGATTTGATAAGCTTCTTTGCCACTTCTCTTGCATCTCTCGCTTCAGCTGGGTGTTTTAAGGTTGGTGTCTTTTCAACTTCGGGCTTAGGAGCTTTCATGGCTTGCAGGGCTTTTTTCTGAAATAATGAATAATGATGAAATAATGAATAATGATGCAGACGTAATTTGTTTGTATTATTTTTATTCCAAATTGTCCTACAATTAACCTTTTTCTTCAATTTTTGGTACTTCGCTTGCAACATCAGCTCCTCTTCTGTCAAGCTCGACGGAAAATGTATGTAGACCATTTTTCTTATTTAGACTCCGATAACGAATAACTTGCAGTAAATCAGTTTCTTATTTCGTCTTTGTTTACAAACATTCCGCCATCTTTTCGCAGTGTTCCAGAATTGCTCGGAAGGTGACGCGTACGAAACAAAGCCCCATGCTAGCGGGTTAGCCAACCATCAGCCTGTCCTAGGATCACATGGTCTGTCCAGAGCCAATGAGAGATCACTCGTAACTGGAATTCCCGTCATTCAGCTGCTGGGCCTCGACACTCCATTGTGTGTACGGGTGGAGGCTCGGTGCGTGGTGAGAACAACGGGTTGGATCGTTGGAACTTGTGTGTAGTGGAAGTGGAAAACGCCAGTTGTACGATGGAGAACAACCACTAGTTTTGGATAATCTCTGCTCTTATGTAAGTTAATCCACTGTCTAGTTTTTAGATTAGCCCATAAACGATCGTTTTCAGTCCTTGAGGTATTTTGGTGTCAGGTTTATTGATTAGAGTGCCCTGGTTTCGGTGTAGTAGAGTAGAGCTCAATCAGGCACACATTGTAGCTATGGCAAAGCAAGCTTCATGCCCTACTATGCATATTGAAGCTGAAACCAACACGCGTTTCTACCTACTGGTATCTTTCCTCTGGGTATGTCGAAGGTGCGTGTAGGATTTTGTTAGTTTTATGTAACGTAAAAAATGCATGCTCATTAAGACTTTTTCTGTCGATGCCAACCCCTTCTGCACTCCTCCTGACTGGGCGCCGTAATTATGTCACTTGCAAAAGTGCTCACTTCATGTTGCAAATAACAAGCTTCAGCAAAGACAGTAAGGTCTCCGATACAGGAGTTTCAACTTGCATGAAGCAATAAGCAAAACAAGAGAAGTTTATATTGTAATGATCGTCCTTGTTTCCTCCACCCAGTCTTCCTCCTCGCGCCCTCCCAGAAACCCCAGCCATTTGGGCAAAATATTCTCGTTCACCTTGAGCTTTCACTGTCTGTGCTTGGGCCGTGGGTTTTCGGTGTAGTGTAAAAAGTTCCAAGCAACCTCAACCTCCATCCCCTCCCCATCTGTGTTCATGAGCTGCTTATTCCCTACGAATCCTCCCTTGTATCATTTATACGTGTGTGTTTTTTATGCGTATATGCGTTTTATTTTTCTCTTTTCTTCTCTCGTCTTTTTAATCGAAAACCAAGATACACCTGCACAGTCGTTGATGTATGCTTCGGTATGCACACTAACCAAGAGCAAACGCAGGGCAGGATATGTGCAGTCCTAGCATTTCTTTTGTTCTCGTGGAGCTGGTAGCAGGAGAGGTTACACAGTAGCCAAGAAATGGACTTGAGTTGCTTCTTGCTTATTAGCACATAGGAACGAAAGGCAGGGACGTAACCGGTAGCTACGAGCGTCTTTTCTTACGTCTGTGCCACCATTAGCAACCTTACCTTTAGCTGAGTTGTATCTCCTCCCTCTTAGCTATGGCTTAGGCATATTATCCTGCGAGATCCCGTGCCAAAATCGGTCCCCTCCTGTCCCGACTTGTTGTTGGCAGCACCGGCACTCCAGCCGATCCATATTTTTTCTCCCTTTTTCTTTTTTTAAGGTCCGTGTGATGTTCGAGCTGTAACCGCCTTTTCTATGAAAGCATATGGTGTAGATATTTATATGTGCTGTGTAATTCCGGGAGAGAAAGTTTCCTTGGCTGGGCTTATGGACGCCTATTTAATGGGATTTTTTTTTTCGAGTTGTCGTCTCCATTTCTCATCGATTATCAAAGACTATAGTTCCCTTTCCAATGTTTTGACCCAAACATATGTAGGTCTACATATGTTTATGACGTGGAATTTGGAAGTTAAGGCAACCAGCTAGAAAAGCATCCATATGTAGGAACTACTCGCTGCTTTAAAGGTCAAACTATGGTAAAAGTCCAAACAGCATGTGCAACGTGACGTCATGTCCTGTCATGCAAATGAGTGTGTGTAGAGAGATGTGTGTGTATGAGTGGAGGGTGTGTAGGTTCGGCACGTCCGGGGAGAGCAGAGGGAACCTTCTATACAGTTCCTTGGTCGTCTGCCCACCTCTGCCACAACACGTTGGAAGACCTTTCTTTTGCCTTCCTTGGAAGCTTGCCGTGATCCAAATGGACACCTGGACGAAAAGCTGTGTATGCTAATTTGCCCATCACGGCCTGCCGCCTCGTACGAAATTTACTACTTCTTTGTACCATTATCCCGTTTCCCTTAGCCTCCACAATATCCTAAAATGACTCACAACGTTCGAGTGTGTATGTGTGTAAATGTTGTGTGAGTATGTGTACAGCGTAAGCGAGTGTTGTGCTCCTAAATTGCTGTCAGACCTTTCTTAGCCATTTAGCAGGATCTGGCCATAAGCTGAGCCTTTTTGTCCGATTATGTGGCTCAAGCTAGGCTTTTCTCAAGCGAAAAGAAAGAAAAAACCTGATTGATTTGGGGCAAGACAGAATGTCAGACACCAACGACCTTTGCTTCGCTATTTACACGCCTGGCCCGTTAGGATTGGGGATTTTTTAATTGTTATTATTGAATCGGCTATCTGTCAACTGTAGGTTCATTGAAGCGTCGTTGAGGAGAGTTCCAACTTAAAAGTTCAAGGAGGTTTAAGATAAAAAGCGCATGTGTTTGGTAAAAGTGTTCTTATGTGGTTTTGACTGGCGGTGTGTGGACAAAGGTGTGGATCCTGTATAAGGTATAGATAGACGTTTCTTATCGATTCGGAATGCGTGCGTAGGTGCTTCTCTTTTTGGGGGTTCTGAAAAGGTTTAGGTTCTATGGCGAGCTAGTAAACGAGGAGTGTGTTACAAGTGGGGGCCAACCCAGCCATTCAACTTGCAGGCGAGTTGAAATTTATCGGTTTGCCGTAGCAATGCTGCAATAGCTTGCACGAATTAGCCGTTAAAGCCACACACAAAAAATACAAACTCAGAAAACGGGAACAATGAATACGGTTGAGTGGGTTTGCCGGTGTGCCCATGCCCGTGGCCCTTTTCCTACAGTTTTGCTGCTCTTCCCTGTGGGACTCGTTCTCAGGGCTCGCAATGAAAGGCGAAGGACGTTGAAAGTTTCTAGACGTCACCAGACATTGAAATTTAAGTCTGGACTGTTTCTCAGTTTTGGTCAAAGGGAGTTGGCGTAAGCTCCTTGGATCCCATTATGAGTACACAAAAATATATAGGAAAACAGATAAATGAATAGTCCACTTTATGTGATTGAGCAAGCCAGAAACGTCGCAATTCTTGTGGCGAAATAAAACCCATGGATGAACATTATATTTCTTCGTGATTTCATTAAGTCGTGTAAATGGCGACCTTGCCCCTGGGATGTCAGTGCCCCTGCTCACTTGGAAGCTTGCTTGGAAGTCTAACTGTCGGTAAAAAAGGCTATAGAAACGGTAATTTAGTGACAATTAAGTTTAGCTTTTAGCAGTTTTTTGTACCGAGTGCGACAACCGTGTACTCGTCATATAATCAGATTCTTGAATTGACTTTTACCAAAGATTAGCTAGTGTGATGTAATTGTCGTTTTCCAAGTTGCAAGTTAGAAATTAGAACTTGGCGGTGTCTTCCGCAATGCGACCTGCTGGGGATTTTCAGATCCTTTTAACTTTTTTCTTTGGGGGAGGTCTTTCTTTTTCCTTAAGTTGTTTGTAGTGATGACGTTCCAAGGGCTTGAGCACGGCATGTGTGCAACTTGTCACATCAGCCAAAACTGATTAGGGACAATGTGGTTGTTGCAAGCAACGTACCCGATCGCGCTATTGATATTGATTCTTTTGGCCAGCTCATTCAAGCAAAGCGGTATACGTTGGGGAAAAATTAATAGAACAAATAGAAACAGTTTTTGAACATATTTCGGCCCAATGCGATGCTAATTAGTGTAAAGGAAATTAATTACGACTAGTAGGAGCTGCGTGAATGTATGAACGTATTCTAATGGGGTTGTATGAACCGTTGTCTAGCTCGTAGTTGTCAATAGTAAATTTAATTAACTATTTATTGATCAAAGATCGCACCCTTAGCAACACCTTAACCAGCGATTTAGTTCTCCGGGAAACTTTGTAGTTATCTCGCCTTTGTGTCTTTCTTTTGGTATGTTGTTTGCACTAATTTATCTATCATAGGAACAGTTTGTCAGGTTCTCATGCAACATCTTTTTTTTTAAAATCCCGACCAAAAATCTTGGCTTTTTTGTATTCATACGCGAGTTTTTTTTCTCGCTTTTACCCAAGTTAATCTTTACTACTAATTCTCGAATGTTCTTTGAGTTCTGGAATGTCGCCAGTCATTTCCGTTTTCCTTGCCTTTATTTTTTATGACATTTTTATGACACCCAAGCGGTTCTTTAATCGCAATTGTGGATTACTAAACTTTTTTGAGGGAAAAAAGAACTTGCGCTTAGATATTAAAGCTTAATTATGCAGCGCGTAATCGCAAGACTTGGGAAGTCCAAAACTTGTTTACAGTAGTTTGTTTGCGTGGCCAAAAAAAACGGGATACAGCGTTAGCATAATTGTCTTGACCAGGGCGATGTTCACTTTTTATTTCAGCTTCAGGGCTAAGGAAAGGATAGCACAGGTACCCAACTGGCCTATTACTTCATCTCTGCCTTTCAAGTTGCTTAATAATAACAATAAAATAATAATAATAAACATTGCAATGGTGCAAGGAGTGACCCCTGTTTAGGACTCATACTTCCGGCCGTATACTAGTTTCTTGGTTCAGGATAGCCCACGCCATCGACGTTTTTTGTGGGAATTTCGTCACACGAGTCTTGTGTAGTTGCAAAATCCTTGTCGGATAGAAAGGATTTGTATAGGAAAAGCTTTTTAGTTGCAAGGCACAGGTATCAGTTAGAATTTGAGAAAGCCAGAAAACTTGTCTCGTAAAGCTAATAAGTAGGGCGTTGAAGATTCTAACGAATTGGTTCGAAAACTATAATTTGGTTATAAAAAGTCAGGCTAAGGCAACGTTTACGTTTTTAAAAAAGCTAGAGGTATTTAAACATTTGTGTAAGAGTAAAGCGAAGCTGGAAACGGGTAACGAACTCCCTCGGTCATCTCTCCTCTTTCCTTCTGAAAATTGGTCGTGTAGGTTTTCCTGGTTTCGTAACTCGTATGTTCCCGTGTCGTGTTCAAATTAGGCACGAAATCGTAAATAACTATAAAGCTAAGATCACGTGGACGATGTCTATTTCCCTGGCCTTCTTTTGTGCTGTCCGTATGGCTTGCGGAGTCTATATATGCTGTCGGACAGAATGGATTGGGTTGCCCGGGGACTCTTTATGGCAGGGGACCGTTCCTGGCGTAGCAACGACCTTGGCCGGGTGACGATACGTTCGAATGGCACGGGTGGGCTCGCTGTGAAAAGCTTGCGGGTCGTCGTGGCGTGTTGTAAAGGCGAGTCAAAGAAAAGGTGGGCTTTTTGTCGGTTGTAAGACCCCGTTTCCACCCCACTCTGCCTTGGGTGGAGATAGTAAAGTTTGGAGGTTGACGGGCAATCCGTGGAATCCGTCTAATATTTCAAGTACTCTTACTATATATGCTAGCAAAATCTGGGCAACGCCTCTCCTTTACTTTGCACTTGGTCGTTCGCGTCAGGTCCCAAGTTCCCTACCGTTATACACTCTGCCTTACGTGTCGATTAGTTCTGTATGAATCTCGCAGACGAGACGATCAACGTGTTGTTGCGGGCTACGGAATCGCAACCGAGGATTTGGTCGTAATTTGCTGGGATGAAAATCGAAATGCCAAGTGTTGTTGTTGCTAAGAGAAGGGACGTCAGGTGCTTGCAAGTTTCTGGGTAAACTCGTTGAATCGCTTTCGTTCGGGTTGTCATCTGTTTTTGGTGAGCTGCTTGCTGCTAAGATCCCCTAACCCACCTCCCTAAAGTATTTTTAGTTACAAACTCGCTACTCCGTCCTTGTGGAAGAAAGAACTTAACGGGGATTGGCCTTTCGCGTCGTTGCTATGCCTCTCAAACTTCCCCGTTACGTAAAAGGACAGAGAACTCCGCTACGGCTCGAAAAATGGCAGTAGTGTAGTATGTAGTAGTTGTGGTAGTATAGTAGTAGTAGAAAAATAGTAATCGTGGTTGTATGTGGGACGGTTTATGGTCCCTGTGTTGGAGAGGACAACCCTGCTTTAGGCACTTTAGACGACTGGCCTCCGCGTTTTTGCTTTTGCGTGGGGAGTCAGGAGACGGAACCAAAACGAGAATAATTTTTGAAAAAAAATACCCAAACCCCCGCGTCCTACGAGTCCGTGCGTGCCACAGGGGGTAGAATGAAGAGCGCGGCTTGGGCTGGGCGTGTCTTGCCCCATTCCAGGAAAGTTTGGGTTTTGGGTTGAGGACGATCCCGTGCTGGTAACGTGACTGACGGACAAACCAAAGCTTCACACCAAACCAAACTGTGCCAAGCTAAGCTACCATAGCGACACAGCACGAGCAGCAGGGCAGATCAGACAGACAAGGTACCCAGATTAGCAAGCTTTTCGATTGAACTCCCCCCCCCCCCCTTTCCTGCAAAGTTACTGTGATTGGCAACTAGGGGGAATAAAACCGCAGATCCATTCGAAGAAGGCCAAGTGGATGTGTGTGAAATGCGATTTAGTGGATTGAACCCTTAATAAGTGCGCCAGTCTGGGGGATTGTACCGTGTATTTTGGGGTAAATTAAGAAGTGACTCAAGTTCATAATAATTGGCGCAATAACCACAGATTAGGCGAGCTGCAGATAAGGTTCATCAGAAGGGGCGACCTTAGCACTTGTGGAATATCTACGGGCTGTACGGAGGTATTTTCGATGATTCACGGCTGGTGTCATTGGGTGTGTATGGTATGCGTGAATATGTTGACTGTTTTCACGTTCGAATCGTCTGTGTCTGTGCATTGGGCTGTTGAATAGAAGAACATGAATCATAGGTCTGCCTTACAAAAGGGTACAATAGCGTATAGCGCGAATAGACCAATCCTAGTTCCGTTTTCTTTTTTTTCTACTTTTGGAAAGAAGAAACAAACCCAAAAAGGGTTTGAAGTGAATGACAGTGAGTGGCTGAGTTTTGCGGCGATTGCGATAAAGAAGTCGTGATCTGGCTATTCTTTGTTTTTGACGAAATTGTAAAGTCTTGACTGACAGTTAAAAAGGACACGGAGACAAGCTTCATTGCTTTGCCGCCGAGGTAGAGCAAACTTTGTCGAAAACCAGCCAGGCATTTAGAGTTTAGTTTTCGCAATTTAGCATTGATTGGTGGTGGCTTTGCCAAACACACTGCACTTGGACTTGTCTAACTCAGCGTGTCCTTTTTTCTCAACGCAGGTGTATACATGGTAAAAGCAAGGCCTAGCTCTAAAAGCTTGGCTCTAAGTTGGCTTTACCTTTGAATGGGCCGTCTGATTGTCGATGCCCCCGGGGCAGAATCTGATTCAGAATCATGCATAGCAGTCGAAGAGCAGCCCCAGCGACAGCAGCAGCGCGAAAGTGCGGACCGGAGCCAGGCTCTGGGCCCATCCACAGCTTTAGTCCCGAGAACACGTCCTTTAATCGAAATGGGCAGCTGGAAGAAGAGCTTCTCCCTTCTCCCCCAAAGAAAAGTTGTACGTATGAAGATGAGGCAGAATCTGGTCCGCAATCATGGGTAAATAGAACAACTTCCTCCCCTTTAAAAAACAAACAACAAAACATTGTAGGAAAAAGAAGAATGTTTAATCCTTACGTGTATTTTTTCATTGTAGGAGGCCAGCCCGTCAGTTCCTTCTATTCCCGTAAGTGCAATAGACAGTAGCCAATCATGGAGTGTGAGCGAGCAACAGAAAACAAACGGTACAGAGCAGAAGAAGGAAACGGTGGTCGCTCGGAAATTGCCGAAAAAGCGCAAATATGATCCTGCGGAATTGGAAGATTCTGCGACTAGTGCGCCTCGAGAAGGCGTTGAAGCAATTCAGCCTTTTACGCACAGCCATAGCCGAGAAACTAACAACCCCAGTCCTCAAGCCGTTCCGCCAGGCACCGAGGGCAGTGGGAGTAATGTGGCCGCCATCAAAGACGGGTCTAATGGGCGTGGTGGCAATTTCGGGGGTCCGCCTGAGCTGGATTTGTCTGACTGGAAAAATCATCGTGTCCTTGCCAAAAAAAGTGGTTGTTACGTGGCCGGCTTTATTCAAAGTGTGGCCGGCCCTAGTGATCTCTGGGTAGTGCTCGATGGGGACCGGGAACCGACTTTGTATTCCAATTTGACTACTTCGGGCAAACTGGACGTAATTAGCGACGCCAGTCCCACCCCCGGTCAGCTCGCATTAGGAGCAGTGGTGTGTTTACGCAAGAGTGCGGATTCGCAAATGTTTGTGGAGGGGGTCATATGTCGGATTGAGCACCGGCCCCCTCCAACACAGTACCTAGTGAGTATTTTTGGGAAAGACAACGAAGAGCGGTGGGTGAAAAAGCCCAGCATTCGTCTCATACAGCCACCGTGGTGGGAGGAATTGGAGGCGCATAGTACGGACGCAGGCGAACACCAGCCACGCCCCCCTCCGCCGCTTCCGTCGTCAGACGGCGCCCTTGCGTTGGAAGAACAGCAAGTGGAAGCAGAGAATCTGGTCTTGAAGATAGATTCAACGCACCTCTCTGGACAACCCGTTCTGATCAACACCAACGCTGGGGGAGTCGCTCGAGGGGCACCTTTACCTTCTGGACCGGGACCCCGCATTGTTCCTGCGGAATTTAGTCTCGTATCGCATATGTATCGGCGGTCCACCACGCCGCCTGAATTGGGCCCTACTCCGACCCTTAACCATCACGCTGCCAGTGTGACTTCCCGCGTGGTAACGCCGATCGCCGCACTGAACTTGGCAAGTTCAGAAGAGTTTAAACGCTCCCGGCCTTACGATTCCTACGACTATGGCGAGTCAGATGACGAGTTGAAAAGAGAGGATATCAGGTTTGATGCGCTAACTGATCCTTTTGCCTTGATGCATCAACGCTCCATGTCCCTGACGCCCCGTGCATTATGTGACGGCGGCCAAGTGTCCGGCAGCAGCGGGAGTAAACGGAGCAGCATGCAAAGCCGTGCGAGTAGCTCAAGCGTTATGGACCAGGATGTACATATGACGCGGTCCCAACCTACCACCCCGAGCCCATTCCCAGGTACGGATGTTGAGCGTTTTTTTCTCACATTTTTCTTCGTTATAATTTCGGGGTTATATGAGGAAATAAGTATGGAAAAAAATCTGCTTTATTTTTGTCGAGCCCTTTAGATCTGCGGTTGGACTATGTAGGTATTGTGTACAGTACTTGCTTGTCAAGCTCTCCAACGTGCGATATTGATGTTTTACACGACGTTGTCATGTTTCCTCGGTGCTTTTGGATACTATTTGCTTATCAAGTTTGGTTTAAATCATTTAGATCTGTTTGTTTATGTTTACGTTATTATATGAAGCGCTTAAAATGTAATATTAGTGTCCAAGATACGTGGTAGAGGGTGGAAGTAGCCCAGTGGACAAGTTAGCATCATGTACCACATCTAGCGGAGTTGGATGGTGGTCGCTTTTTTACCGCTGCTGTGGAGTTTGTGTCTTGCCTTGGTGGCGACACGAATTCGCTTTCTGATTGGCCCCGACAGCTAGTGGTATCTTTTCCGTGTGTCATTGTTACTTGGACACATGTTATAAAGATCTAAGGCAGAGTTTTTTTCTGGTCAAGGAATGCGAAAAGAAAAACCTCCCTTAGGTAGTCTAGCATTAAAAAGTTATTTGAGAAAAACAGTAGCATTTTTTCCCCAAGGCCGTCGTATTAATAGGTGGAATAAACTCTATGGAATAAAATTAGGTAAACTAGCATTAAAAACAAAAATGTAGTCGGGAAAACATTAGCGTTTTCCCCAAGGCCGTTGTATTAATAGGTGGAATAAACTACATAAACTCAAGGATTGTTTGAATAAAATTAGGTAAACTAGCATTAAAAACGAAAATGTTTTCGAGGAAAACATTAACGCCCCCCCCCCCAAGGCCCTCGTATTAATAAGTGGAATAAATTCAAGGATTGCATAGAATAAAATTTCGTCCATTTTTTTCTTGAATAATTTTTCTACACTTGGAATGTTAGGGCATGTTTGTAAAGCCAAATTTATACTTCGGCACGTCGCCTAAATGCGGAAGGGACTCGCGTAGGTCAGTGAGTGGCTGCACGTGCAAACTTTGGCATTGATTCATCACTCTACAATGTGGGTTTTCGTCCGGGTCAGATTGGCGAGATGTAAGCGGTTACCTCAGAGCCTAGCTACGCTAGGGTGGGCGTCTATTATTTGTTCACCCTGGTTTACTTTCCTTTTTTATTACGGCCTAAAGGCTAAGCCTGTTATCGTCTTGTATGGGGTAAAAACGGGACTAGGGGTGCTGAATTCCTTAAATGTTGTACCAGTGACACGTTAATATATCACGTGGCTGCATCTAAGTATAGTAGATGCCGCTTATTGTAACCCCGCGTTTCAATTGAATATTGATTCTATTAAGCGGAGATTCTAATAACCAAAAGCGGAAGTATGTACCAAAGAAACAAAGCATCGTCTACTTTTTGACGTTTTCCCAAACCTTTCCTTTTCTAGATTCACTACATCCAGTATTGTTTGTGTCGTAACGATTTTTCAACAATTTTGATAGAGATGATTGAGGAATTCCTAATTTAATGGCCGCTTCCCTTTGAGGCAAATCTTTTAAACTTAAATTGTCATAAGTTTCAATGAGCCGCAACTTCTCTCTACATTTAAATCAACTCTTTTTCTTGTTCGTTGACATTTTTATATAATCACACGTCTAAAACACAACTAATACCGCGTCTTTGAAGCCTACTCGTACGCTTAGGTAGGGTTCTCAACACGATATCCCTTCTAGTTTTCCCAGTCAATTAAAAGAACTGCTCATTCAATTGAATAGCCAGCTCATTTAATTGACTGGGGAGTTAGAGAGGATTTTTCTCTAACCGTAGTAGTAGGCTGGATGTGACAGGATTGGTAAAAACAACATACAACCAATGTCATTAGTCAATATCCAAGTCCATGTAGCAATCACTACTGTAGTTTCGTTACTGTACATATGGAGATTCTGTCGAAATTGATTCTAAAAACGATTAAATGCTATGAATTTTACCACTTTGAATCGGTTCGTTAACATTTTATTCCATTAAGCATCTGGTTCTAATAAGAGGCATCTACTGTATAGTTTGTCGATCTTCAGTTGGGATAGGGATCTAATGAATTAGCTCTTAGTTTCGTTGAGCCAACGGCAATGGAAGAAGATGTGTGGTAGTGTTTGACTTGCCTTACTTTACGTCTAGCGTTTGTTTAAAAAAAGGCTGTTTCGAATGAATTCCTTCAAGGCAATCTAACGTTTGACTTGGATTGGTTCCAGGTGCTCGGTCATTGACGGGAACGCCGCAAAAGTACAAGAAAGGGGATGTCGTAGCGGGGCCCAGCGGTATTCGCAAGAAGTTCAATGGCAAGCAATGGCGTCGTCTGTGTTCCAAAGAAGGTTGCACCAAAGAATCCCAGCGTCGTGGGTTTTGTTCGCGCCACTTGAGTCTCAAAGGCAAAAGTTTGCGCGGATCCTCCGCCCACAGTTTCCCGGGTCGGGGCAAGGGCCTACTCAAAGACGGCCAGAACTTGGAATGGGAAGATGCGACCTCGTCGCGGGATTCCACCGAGCAGTCGCCAACTTCAAGCGCTTTAGCATCCACACCAGGGAACCTGTCAGCCTCGTTGGAAAGCCGCAGAAGCGTTACAGGCAGTGGCGGCGTCGTCGGGTTAGGACTAGGCAGTGGCGGTCTCCCTTCGCATTTGTCCCAAGACGAAACGGAAGCCGCCAACATGCTGGTCTCTCTGGGTAACTCTCGGTCCACCACCCCTGCCTATTCGCCTGCGCCATCACCTAGTATCGTGCAGTCCCCTATAATCACCACCGGTTTGCGTCATGGCAATGTCTTTATGCCCATTTACCAAGACCGAAATAGCATGCTCTCTTCCCGACCGACCCTCCATCCTCACCCAGACGCGCCCCAGGCCCCGCCACGGATTTCCCCCGGCGGCCTGAATCATACCCCCAATCTGCCTCCAAGGCATTACTCGGCACCTGTCGCTACTTACGTGCATCACGAAGGCGTTATAAGACCCGAGTTGCACCGACCGAGTATCCAAGACAAGGGCAGTCTTCATGCTCCCCCTGCAGGCCTCCATAGCGGAGCGGCGACGAGCGTTATTCGAATGTCGCCTGCGCCGCCCAGTTTCAAAATCTCGCCTTCGCCCACTTCGAACATGTCCACGAATACGTATAATGAAGCGTCGTACACCCCGTCACGCTCGCCACGTTTGGGCGTCAATTTGAGCCTCCACAACCCGCCGAAAAGCAATTCAGGGCCACCGCTGCTCCAACAAGCCTTGACCAGTGGAACCGCGTCACGGTCTAGCGCGGTGACGGTGATCCAGACGGGTACGACCTTGCAACACCATCAACAACATCAGCGTCCACCGCTGCCCAGCCATTTTAGCCCACCGGTGTCGAGTGGGCCGCCCAAAAGTCGTACCGCGAGTCCCAGACAGCCCGACGCCCTGCTCCCCGTCTATCCCGTCGTCAGCGTCAACTTTGAGACGCCTCCTCGACTGGGCCATTTGGTGGCCAATGAGGGGGCTGCCCCGTTAAAGACACGGGAGCCGATTATTGGCAGTGTGGCAGCTGGCCCGGCGGCTGGAGCCGAAGGAGTCAATTTGTATTATCTCGTGGCCAAAGGTGGAGGAGGCGGGCGTGTGGAACCCAAATCGATCCTAATGAGGTCCGTTCATCCCGGTGCGAATTACGAATCCCATCATTCGAGTGCGTCGCCGTCTCCCGCGGCGAATGCTTCCTCGGCTGCAGCTCTGTTGACGACCGTCTCCAATAGTTGTCGGGGACCAAACAATAGCACCGCCGTCACTCCAACGGGACGTTTGCCTGAAGAAGCCACGCCCGCCAATGGGATTCTAAGCAATCGACAGCCGAATGCCTCAGCCTTCCAAGTCTTGAACCTGACCGCTTCAGCTTCAGCAGTCGTAACGACTGCGCCAGGCAATTCCACTAAAGACGGCAGCAATAATATGACCGTGGGCGTGGCCAACGTCGCTGAGACTTCAGGTGAGGTGCGCTCTCTTTTTCCTTTCTTTCTCTGCTTCTCGCTTTTTCTAACGTTTCTTGTCATACTTTACATCGACTTAAAAATTGATATCTCATCCTCATTTTCGATCATCCTCATTCCCATGCATTCCATTTTTTGGACAGTCATAACCCCACTCACCTTATAAGGCCATCGCTTTTATGACACGTTGATGTAGAGTTCAGACACGTTTGAGTGAATGTCCAGTATGAATGAGATACGAAAGCTCCCTGTTTTAGTTGCCATTGCTTCACACTGGGCGTGGGCAGTTGAAGTCAATGGAATCTCAACTTGAACGGAAACCCAAAGTTGAAGGAGAAAAAAGACGTCAAAAAAAGAGAAAATTGTGGTTGTTGGCAAACATTGGTTGGCAGGACTAGAGCTCTGGAAATGAATGTGCGCGTGTCAGATATGTTCTAAAAAGAACTCTTGGGCGCCTTCTTAGGCAACTGCAACTAACGAGTCGTGTGTTTGGTTTACTTTCTAGAATGGAATGGTGAAACTGCCGCGCCTGTCACCGTCTTTCCGTGGCACACGTTAGTTCCCTTTCTTACTACAGCTCCGTCACCGCCTACGCCCCATCACGCTCCTCCCTCTCGTCCTTCTCTCTACCCTCCTCCATCTTCGTCTCAAACTTACACTGGCAACGATCCCAGCAACAACAACTGCAGTAAATTCCCTGAAGAAGTCAAGAAAGAGAACGGCACCATGCCCAGGCCTACTGGAAATGACCGCTTGGTTCCCGAGAAAGACATTTCTCAGACGGATTCTACTTCAGCTTCTAATCAAAAAATGAAACCCTACCAGCCGTCTTTCTCCTCCAATAAACCCGTGTCCACCGGCCAAGAAACGACGCATGAACTTCCTGAAATTGATGACACCGTTGAAGATGACGTTTTTGAAAATGAACCCTCCACCCCAATTGTTCCGCTAACTCCCACGTCTTCCTCCGCCACCGCAGCAGCAGCAGCCAACACCGAAGCTAACAAGCGCCGGACCCAGTCCTTAAGCGCACTAACCAAGGACGAACTTAAAAGTCCTCGTAAAACAAAAGAAAAGGATCATGTCCGACGACCCATGAATGCCTTCATGATCTTTAGTAAGCGACACCGGGCGTTAGTCCATCAACGTCACCCGAATCAGGATAATCGCACGGTGTCCAAGATTCTGGGTGAATGGTGGTACGCCTTGAAGCCCGAAGAGAAGCAACAGTACCATGACTTGGCCTTCCAGGTCAAAGAAGCGCACTTTAAAGCTCATCCCGATTGGAAATGGTGTAGTAAAGATCGCCGGAAATCCGGATCCACCAGTTCTTCCAAAGGGGACGGAGGAAAAGAGCAGCGCTTAACCCTAGGCTCTACCGATTCATCTGGACCCGCATCCTCCCACACTGGCGAAGAGAATGGCACCGAGCCAGCTCTCACTCCTGGATGTCAGGTAAAATCTCGGTTGACCCCTCTTTTTTGCAGTAATTTGGTAACATGATTCCCTTTTTTCTAGGAACAGGAGAAAGCGAAACGGAGTGATTTACCCAGCGAGGATCTTTCTGACGACGACCGAATGGTACGTTGCTAGTGCTGACCATAAAAGCTCGGTCGTTAGAGAAAATTGCGGCTAATCTCGTAGCACCACCCCCACTGACTGACAAATGCGGTATTGTTTGTTCCTTTTTTTTAACGCTAGGTCATATGCGAAGACGGAAACGATGCTGTGCCAGCTGCAGAGAACCCGAGCCAAGTTTTGGACATCGATTTAAAGTGCAGTGAAAAGGTGCTCGTCTCGGATACCGAATCAGAAACGGAAGAGAAGAAGCTACTAGCGGCTCGGAATAGCCCCATTGCGAACGTGGGGAGTGACATCACGTTACGACCAAAGCCCATTAAAGCCAGGTATGTTTCAGTTTTTTTGTTGTTTTTGAGTGTGTTTTTTTCTGGTGGTGATAAGTATACTAATGTGTGGATTATGGAAATCAGGCCTGGTTCCGTGTACGAAGAGAATGCGTGCCCTTCACCTCTGACGGAAAGAACGGCGTTTTTCCCATCTGGTCCCCAGAGTTTACAAGCTACAGGCGGTGCCTTCAAGTCTATGCCCTCGCCCTTACGTGGCAAAGCTCAGCTTCAAGCGTTCGAGTTTCCACCCCCGCGTCCACCTTCAAACGAGTCCCATGACTTCAAAAATAACGCGCGGTCCATATATCAGGTGACGAGAACCACTGCTGAGCAGCAGCCAACGCTGTCTGGGGTAGTGACTGTCAAAAGTGCGCGGGCGTTTCAAACTTCTGTTAGTACCATCAACTCCACTGGTCACAGTGAGACGCATCAACCTCCCCAAGTCTCCTCCGTTCCTTTTCCGGTACTTAGCAATGTTGCACAAAGAAGATCGTCACAAGATGGGATAGGTGGGTCCAAAATTAGCCCGCAGTACACGTACCCTACCATAAGTGCTCCTTATGGCACGAACTCTACGAATACTTTCGTTCAGCCTGCACTTCCATCGCCAGGTAAAGAAGCCTTCAAAGAAAACAATTATTTTTAGTCTTAAACGCCACGTGTGGTCGTTTAGGTCATTCAAGCCAGGTGCCTCGTTGGTCTCATTCCCTTCCCTCGACTCCATCCGTGATAGTTTCGAAAGCTGACGCAGTCCTTTCGTCCCTGCCCATGTCCTTGTAAGTGTGACACTTTTTGCTGAAGGGTTTGTGGGAAACACATGTATACTGAAATTGGGTTCATAGAAAGCCGCTTTTAACCTCCACAATTTCTGGCAGCATTTCAACAGGAACTTCGATCCGGCCAATGGATGATTCGCCCTGTTATGCCGGTGTTATGAACCTGAAATCGGGAACGATTACACCAGTGACCATTGCTGAATTCAACCGTCCTTCCCGGGTCAAAGCGGCTTTAGCTACTATTCCTACCGCCTCTGAGGTGGAAGAAGCTGCAGCAGTTAGCGCAGGGATGTCTGCCACTTTAGCTTCGGAAGCAGCTTCTGGACTCATGCCGCCTCCTGAGTGTCCAGCTGAGAAAGATAAAGACAAGCCCAAGTTCGTCCTAGCTCCCACGCCTGCTCAGTTAGGCAAAGCCCCTTCTCAACGACGCCAATCATCCGGTATGTAAAATGAAAAAAAGAAATCAAAATTTACTTTCAGAATCCAAGTATCAAATCATTTCAAAGATGCATTTCTTTACCGTGCTCTTTACCTCGTGTTTTTGTATTACAGTAGATGCCGCTTATTGTGATCACTGGTTATTAGCATAGCCGTTTTGTGGAATCAAATTTTCATAATTGTAATATTGGTCAATATGCAATTTGCATATTGACCAATGGCATTGCTGTGGCGTCGTTTTGATCAATCCTGTCACTTCCTTCATACTACTACGCTTAGAGAGAAATCCCTTCTAAACTCCCCAGTCAATTTAATAAGCAGGCTATTCAATTGAATGAGCAGTTCTTTTAATTGATGGGGAACATTAGAAGGGATATCGTGTTGAGAACCCTACCTAGGCGTAGGAGTAGCGAGTAGGCTTCAAAGTTAGTTGTGTTTTAGACGTGTGGTTATATAAAAATGGCGACGAACAAGAACAGAATTGATTTAAATGTAAAAGAGACGTTGCGGCTCATTGAAACGTACGACAAGTTAAACTTAAAAGATAACGGCTGTTTTAAGTTATGGATTTCTCAATCATCTCTATCAAAATGGTTGAAAAATTGTTACCAAATAAACAGTACTTGGTGTAGGGAATCTAGAAAAAGGAAACGTGCGGGAAAGTGTCAAAAAGTAGACGATGCGTTGATGCTTTGTTCTGTTTTAACAAGCCAGCTCGTTCACTCGCCGATTAATCGTAGCATTCTGTTTCAAATTTCCGATTATTAGAATCGGTTATTAGAATCTCGGCTTAATAGAATCAATATTCACTTGACAAACGTGGTCACAATAAGCCGCATCTACTGTATTTATTTTTGCATTGTAGTTATTCTTTTATTTGGCATTCAGAGTATTCATTTGGTAGTCAGAGTAGAGAAACTAACTTATATTTTAAATGTTTTAAGTGTTAGTAATGTTTTAAATATAGTAAGTGCCAATTCAGTGTCACATGCGACAACTACCTCGATGAGTGTCCATCCGCCAGCTTCTCCCAATCACCAATCCCAAAGCGGTGTCCCACCGTGCAGTCCAACTTTAGCAACGGCAGCGGTTAGCGGAAGTGGGAATGGAACGTACTGTGGTCCGCCCACGCCATCACCTAGCGTGCCCCCTTCTCCTTCAATGAGAAAGGCGTACATGAAAAGAAACAAAGAAGACGGCATGGATAAGTAAGTTAGGACTATTCGAACTTGATTTTCCGACTGCCGACAAAACAACAATTAATTTTTTGTCAACGTTTCCTAGAGTACTGGAGCAAGTCAACTTTGACGAAAAGTTCTCGCACTTGCCTGAGTTCAATCCAGCAGATTGCCAGTCGCCCTCGGCACTTTCGTTGCCTGCCAGTCCCCGAGTTTTTGTGCAAAGTTATCGTCGAAAACGAGTCACTTCAAGTGAGTTATTATTCTTTTCTTCGATTAAGATATGAAGATAAATGCTGATTTCTCTTGTTTCGCTTATAGCTACCGAAGAAGAAGCGGATTCGGATGTCACCAATACACCTGCGCCAACTGCTACGCCGTCTTCATCTGTTGTTGGTAACACTTTCTTTGGGCCTGACTTCAATTTGGACGCTTTCCAAGGTGATTATTCTTACTAATCTGGTCATGTCCACGCGAATAGTCATAACTCTTGTAGAAGGCGTGGACGGTAATGAATCCATTTCTCCTGGAGCGCGTTCACCTCGTACACCTAAAACACCGGCAACAGCCACACCCACTCCGCTCAGCACACCTCGAGAAGGCGACAAAAACTATTCGTCGTTGCGCAGGGTTTTGGAGCAGAGGCGGCAGTTGGTTATGCAGTTGTTTCAAGAACACGGATATTTTCCTTCCACGCAAGCCACTTCCGTATTTCAGGTAAAAATGCGTAGATATAAGCAGTCAGGGACATTGCATTAATGATGTTTTTACTGTGTTTGTGGGCATTTAGTCGAGACATGCAGATATATTTCCGAACAAGAATTGCCTGCAGCTGAAGATTCGAGAAGTGCGTCAGAAATTGATGGCTTGCAGTGCCACCCCTTCAAGTACGGCTCAGACGATCAATCCTACGAGTATAGAAAGTACTGGATCTGAAAACAGTACAGAAAATGGTGCCAACCCCAGTGCTAAGATGGCCAACGGTAACTAAGCTTTATTGCTTTCTGAAGAAAGGAACTAAGTAGTGTTTTTGTAGCCGATGATGGCAGTACCATGTAAAACCTCTTTGTTAATGTCAAAAACTATTTGAGATCCCGCGACAATCAGGGAAACGAGGCAATTTGGAATCTCTCGAGTTCTTTCTTGGGAGAGCAAAAGTATCAATCGTTCACAACTTTTTCTTCTTTTTCGAAAGTTGCAGAAACGTTGAAGATTCTTTGGGGGGATTTTGTTGCTACGTCTTTTTTTAAGTATTCCTTTAACTTAGTGCATTGAAAGGGGAAAGTGCAAAAAAAAAGTAGAGTCGGAGGGCCAGTATTCAAGTTCCCCTGCCAGTGATTAATCAAGCTGCTGCGGTTTAAAATATCGATTTCCTACACCGACTCACTTTGGACGGAGGCAAGTTTCCGCGTAGTTTTTCGCATCTGACCATCAAATTTCCACCATCTGACCATTTATTCATTTGGGGTTTCTTTATTCGAATCGTTTCTGATTTTTTTTTTTTTTTTTTTTGGCGGGTGTGTTCATATCCCGTGCAGTTGTTAGGCAAATTTGTTGTTAGGCAGTGAAGAGAGATAGAGAAAAAACTTTCGGACGGCTGTGTTGCTCAGTGGGGGGGTGGGGTGGGGTCGAAGACTATTGTAAACATAGAAAAGGGAACTATCCTGGAGAGACATCCATGCAGTTTTTATCCGCCCTCACCTCTACATTTAGTGTCTTAAAAGAAAGCTCACACGAATTTTGTATTAGTTGTGTAAAAAACAAAACAAAAAAGGTAATCAGAAAGAGCACACCAATCTGTTAGGAAGTTTAAAATGGCCATTCAATGCCATAACGTTGTGGTGGCAAAACTTTGGGACGATTTGGATGATCCGATTATTATGTTTCGGAAGGGGGATATGGAAAGAAAAGGTAAAAATCAGAGAATGATACTATGGCTCTGGAGTTACATTTTCTCAAAAATTGTTTAGAACTATAAATTTATGTTTCAAGAAACATGAAGGAGATAAAAGAATTGTCTCGTTATTGGCTCTCTCCATGGTCTCGGGATGCCAACGTTGTTTCTTTCCTTCAGATTTTTTTTATGTCCTTCTCCATTGTTTATTGTACATCTGTGATAATCGAGAGAAAGGCTCCATGTGTAATTGGATGTCTAGGAAATAGACCAACAATTCTAATTTACATTGGTTTTGAGTTATGGTGTTTTAATTGGGCGGCTTTTGACTTTATTTCTTTATCATAGCTCTTCAGATTTCTGGGCGGTTCCCGCTTTCTATTAGATAAGAAAATCCTACACTAGATGGAGTGGAGGTAATGATTGTTTACTTTTAGGGAGGCGGTGGCTGACTCCCAACCGTTGGCTTGTTTGGTGAGAGGAAAAGTTTTAGTTTATGCGTAAACGACATGCAACACGGTACTAATTAGAGCTAGTTTCAGTGATAAGCAGTGACCAAGTTAACTGCGTGTTATTGCAAACGTGTTTACATCCCTGGTGTGCATCTAAAAACCTTGCGCGTTTTCACTTACGGTGAAGTGACAGCTGTTCATTTTTGCAAACGTGTGGTGACAACATTTCTCTTGAAAATACTGTTGTAAACAACCCTCCTTCATTGGATTATTTCATATTAGCGATTAGAAGGACGCCTTTCAGTATACGGTAATCAGCACCGTAATCCCTAGCACTAATGTAAGAGCGCAAATTTTGTTATCTTCCTTTTTTGGTAACTCCATTTATAAGCTCAAACATATGTGACGGGGATAAATCATGAGCGCGAAATTCCACTGATTTGTTTACGATATAGTAGTTGTATTATCCTACAGCATAGGATTGCGAGTGGACTATGGCATGTCAAATGACTAAAGGGAACGGAAAACTGGGGCGAGTCGTGCGTGCCTAATGCTATAGGATTAGTAATGCAATGCGATTTCGCCTTTGCTGCGGATCAGACATCCCACCTTAGAGCACTCTGATTTAAAACTTGCAGGCTCCGGCACTCCAGCATCAAGTCGTGAGCCTAACCAGCTCTCGTAAGGTATTTGCCTGCCGGTCGCAGTTGGCCAGTTTAGCTTTTTCCAATGGCTCATCACCTATACGACCAAAAGCTGAGGCAAAGGTAATGGCGTTGGCTTGCGGCATAAAAGGTCGCTGACTTGGAGGAACGGACAGGGAACATGGCGTTGCGGGTCCGACTTTTACTCTCATCTTTTTTCTTTTCTCTTTTTTTGTGTGTTTCGCTTTCAAGAAACCAAACCAGCTCTCTCCTAGAAGCGTGAATGTAAATTGGTGAATGGGGTGAGGCCAGAAGGTGTACTGTACACTTTTCTTCGCGAAGGACGGGCAGCAAAACCGCTGTAATTTGAGGATCCATTCGTTGCTCTAATACCGTGCCCTCGTTTCTTCGATTTCCTGAGTGTGCCTCGTATGAAACCTATCATTTCTCTTTTAGCCTTGGTGCTTAATTCCTTTTATTTTAGAACAAAAGCTTCCGATTAAAAACGTAAGAGCTAGAAGGCAGAGCTACTTTTGCGAGCAAGATTATAAACTTTTTATATGGTGATTAACCTAGCTTAGAGCTCGTAGATTGTTTTCACTTACACCTGCAACAGGTGAGAAACCCGAAGCTGCCAGACCCAGCCAAAGTAAACCGTGCGAGATCTGTAGAGCGTAGATCCCTGCAACACAGGTGGAAAATCAGAGAGAGAACACGGTTGTCTATAAAGTTTCGACAATTTGGTGGTGGTCTCGGATGAATTGGTGCCAAAAAATGCAAAATGTCTTGCGTGCTTCAGACTTCACTCGTTCTTCAGTCATTTCGTTCTTACACTTCAACGGTTTAGAAAGATTAGTTGAAATGTAATTGTTCTCCTAATCTCCTTACACCAAGTATGCTTTAGAACAGGGGTGTCCAACCCTATCTTCAATTCGCCAACGTTGGCGAATTGACGAAAAATGTTGGCGAATCGGCTGTTCCAAAAAATTCAAAAAAGATCTTAATTTCGTAAATTCAAACGGTGAATATCTTTTTAGCACTCTCAGCTTGTTCCTTGGGCTGCAGCACTGAAATAAAAGTTTTTACTGGTAGAACCATTCTACGTTTTGCGTTGCAACGATTTTGGCGAATTCAGAGGGCATTTTCAAGTGTTGGCGAATCGAAAAAAACGGTTGGACACCCCTGCTTTAGAAGGTCTCTGTATCTCTATGGTGAGGAATGAACCACCCCAGTGTGCGGTCTACTAAGTCTTAGTTGTCGAGTTTTGTTTTTGCCAAGTCTTGTTTTTATAATCACTTTCTGATGTCTATACTGTGAAGCCTTCTAGAGGTCCAACATTGCATTAGAAAAGTGTGGTAGCGGGTTCCATTGGCTGCACTGGTGCAATATTTTTGGCACTCAGTGTGTCAAATACGTATATCTTTGCACACTGTGTACACGAACTGAGTGCCAAAAGTGTTGCATCAGTGCAGCCAATGGAACCCGCTACTACACTTTTCTAATGCAATGTTTGAGAGACGATAGAAATAGACGAACCTTGTTCGGGGTAACAATTACAGTCACGTTTCTACTCTTTCTTACGTTTGTTCAAGTGTGCTTGGAGGGAAATCCAAGCTATTTTTATTTGTTTGGGCATTGTAATAAGCATAGTTGGACGATATTAGTGCATTTTTTGGATTGCAAACAGATTCAACTTCTTTTTTTGGTCACCGTCGGTTTTAGTAGCTGGAAAGTCGTATAGGGACATGACTGTTATGCAAATAGCGCTTTTCTCCGGCTTGGTTTGTGATAGTAGCGTACCAAACCGGTTGCAAAAAGAAAGAAGCTGTCAACTGCGTTTCGTTACTTTCCGACTAATGAAAAAGGAGATGTAGAACTGTAAAAGTGTTCGCGTCTGGCACTGGTGGACAGGTTTTTGTGTGTATGTTTTTTGCCTTCGTTTTTTGCCTTTCGGAGGCGAATTATAACGCGAGAAAGGATAGGAAACGGAGGCAAGGCACATGTTTCCCATTCACGTGCGCCTTTTTCTGCTCCTCCAACCCCAACCAAGAAGCTATCCAATTACGTACTCAAGCTCCTAAAAAATATTTCTGGGTTCTGAATCCACGGAACCTTATCTTTCTCTAGTATAAACCAAAAAACCCGACAGTAATTTGTCTTCTTTTTATCGCCTTCGATTCATGTGGTTTGTCTTGAGTTCGACTTAGATTTGTCTTGAGTTCAGCTTAGATGCATTATAAAAGCCAAGCGTCTGCCGTAGCAATTTACCAAGAGAGTGATGAAGACTAATACCTCGCTTAAAGAAGAAACTAGTCCAGATGGTTTTTCTGCTTTTCCACCTTCCGGTTTAAACGATAGTATGGGAGAAAAACGAGAAAACGAGAATTTGTTCACGCGGTTAGCTCCACTGGCGAGAAAAACAGACATTCGAGATTCACTTTCGGTATGAAGGTACCCTGGCGCCGTGTCATAACCCGGAATTGGCTTCATAGAAACCGAAAATTGGCTGAGAAAGGGAAAAAACACTCCTTTATTTGTGAATACACGAGTTTGGGATATACCGGTATGAGCTAGGCATGACGGAAGCCTCACAGTATATTTCAGGCAATGACGCTATGGCTTGTCATAACGAATCTCTCGTCCGGGTTTAAGTCTACATGGCTTGCTTTTCATTCTCACGTCATAAATTGACTTCAAAACCACATCCACGCTATAGCTGGACTGTAACGGCGCCACTTTCTGTTAGTTCTACTCAACTCGGCATGAAAGGCTTGTTTTCCTAATATGGGAACATAAAGTGGAGCCAGGGGTCGTGTGTTTTATTTTATTTTAATGTTTTCTCTGATCATCCCGTATGCTAGGACATATACAAGATTTTTCGTTTTTTTTTCTTCTTTTTTACGCTTCAGACTGGGCGACTTGTTAACTTGGGGAAATGAAGAGAGACACGTTAAAGTGCTATAATTTATCGTCTTGCGTATGAAGAATGTTAGGACGGGTCATTGTTGCAGGGTCTTTTCCTGCGGGTTATCATTGGTTTAAGTAGCTTTAGGAGCCTTTATCGCAAGAGAAGTGAACTTTAGTTTGATTAGGGTTTCCAGGGTCGGACGTTTTGTCACTCATGTTCATTCTGGCTTATCTCTAAATTTCGTGGTTGTATTGTTCAGTAGTTCTGACAGAATACTTTTCTTACTGTATTTCGAACTTTGGCTCTCGGGATATCGCACTTTAAATTCACTGAGGATATAGAAGCATAGAAAACTCTGAAAGAATCTAGGAATCATTTGAAAAGTATAAAACAATATAAAAGAAAACATTTCAATAATTATTTTTGAATTCTATATTATTATAATGAATATTATTATATACAATTATTTCGAAGAATAACAAAATTAAATTTTTGGAAAAAAGCTATTGTTTTCCTGTTTTTTCCGGCTTATCAGTGAACGCGTCATTTCTTTTTAACATATTTGTCAGGGAAAAGGTATAAGGATGACGAAAACCAAGTTGTGGTCATCGAAGGCGACTACAAGAATTATTACCGCCAAAACTGTTGTGTTTTGCCCAAGGTTACTTCCCACACAAACTATATAACTCCTTGTAACATTCAGTATTGTTGCAGGTATATATGAAACCAATAGATTTGCTTTGGAGACGTGCACGAAGGAAATAGCGGGAGATTACAAAGTTGGAATTTGGCCCTTTCGTACTCCCAGCTGCGCCGAGTTTGTGTGTCTCGGTTCCATTGGGAATAAGAAACAGACGAGGAAAAGTGGGCGAGGCTCAGCATTCTCCCCGATCCCGTGACTCGAAATGACTAATTAAGTCCCCACTCGGCAGGCGTGAAGAGGCACACGCAGAACACATTAGCGGGTGTCTGTAGATTGGAGGTATTTTGAAGTCCTCTTGGCTAAACTGGTGTCAAGAGGGAAGAAAGTGTATGCGCTACATGATCCGTCACCTGCTTATCATTATAAAGAAACGTCCTGAGTTCGCACACGCAAGGCATTTCTTGGTTAGGTGGGAAAAATGTAGGGAATGTTTGGCTGCTGGGGGGAATACGGATAGGGAATATACTAGGAAACGGGAAAAGGATATGGCATTGACAACATTCAAATAGAAAAGGGATGGGCGTAGATTTCTTTTGTTTGTTTTTTAATGGTGCTTACGGTTTTTGAACATTCTTGCACGCTCTTGTGTTTGAAACCCGCCAAAATGACACAATAAACCAAATTAATTAGCGACCCATATTTTACCAGCGCCTTTTGTGTCAGTATACATTAAAGTGTAACTAGAACAAAACTATAGACTAAAGTTTAACCTTGTTATGATTTTTGAGGTAGAAATTTGTTGTGATTATTGTGTTGTTTATAGAACTTTAGAGGAAGCTACTTTGTCCCTTATTTATAGCTTCCGGAAAGTGACAAGAGACGCAAGACGATCCACTTGCGTGCTCCATGTAATGGGGATGGAATTCGCAGTTGACTTGCTTGGGGGCCAACGTAACTGCAAGGGAAAGCCTGTCTAGGTAATTCAAGGCTGCTATCCTCGTAGGAGCAGAAACCAAGTTTCCGGTACATGCCTTTCTGGTTTTGGTTATTGCCAACGAACGGGTGCTGTTTTACAGCTATCCTGTCTCCGTTGTCAGTTTTGGTGAATGACTCCATCCTTTGGCAATAGGTCCAATTAGTTGCGAACTTGTCAGCACCGCGAACCACGAGCTAAAGCCAGGCGGCAACGTCTGGTGTATTAGCTTCATAGAAATCCCGATGGTAGCAAACATGACAGCAAATTGCACCGAGTGGTTGATATTGGGATTCAAATGCGTGCCCAAATAGGGTTGCTACTGACCCGTAGTAAAATTGATTAAGGAAGAACGATGGGCTCTGCAGTGATTGTATTTTAGTAAAAAGCTTTTTTTGGTTAGGCAAACTAATAAGGTAATGGGGAAAGTTAGTAATGGACTTGAGGTCATCCCAAAACCCGCTCTGGTGTAGATATTCAGCCGGACCGATCACGAGCAAATTGATTACCTTTCTGTTTATCTGCATGGGGCCAGAGACCGAAATGCCAGCTTCGACCT
The DNA here is from genome assembly GCA_003724045.1 of Lepidurus arcticus. NCBI lineage: Eukaryota > Metazoa > Arthropoda > Branchiopoda > Notostraca > Triopsidae > Lepidurus > Lepidurus arcticus. The sequence continues at coordinate 24,601 of RJJA01000081.1, read as the reverse complement.
GGGTGAGGAAAGGGAAAACGATGGAAAACAAGACAGGCCTCCAGTGGCTCGATAACCAAATGTTTTTGGAATGTTCTTTTCGTGGAATTAGGACTAGGTCTGATAAGTACACGTTTGAAGAGTGAAGTTTACTAGTACGTTGGATGCTTCATGGGTAAACAAAGAACAAAAGGCCTGTAATTGCTTGTGATTGCTGCTATAATCCATTGTGTTTAAAATACGCTGTCTGGATTTGACTTGATTCATTGTTTTTTCTTTCGATTTGTCTTCGTAGGTTCACCTGGGCTATGCTGAACCGCTAGTCAAGTTGTGGGGCGTCCTCCCATCCCAAAATTCGAGTTTCGAGTTGTATTCTGGGACCCTGATTAGCATAAAATGTCTCAGCGAGAAGATGTGCTCAAGTTCGAGCAAGGTCGTATCAAGGCCTTGCAAGAGGAGCGCATGTACATCCAGAAGAAGACGTTTACGAAATGGATGAATTCCTTCTTAGCTAAAGTACGTATGTTTGTGGCTCAGCTTATCAATTAATTACACCGACATTTCGGGGGAAACTAGGGCCTTATCTGGTCCAATAATTTCCCAATGAGGGGTGCAGTGTACCAAACTTCTCCGTTGACGTTTAGCAAACAGCGTTTGCCTTTCCTGCAGGGTTTAGTCGAAATCCCACTTGAACAACCAGATTTGGGTTTCAGATAAAAGATAAGGGAGTGGAGAGCCTTTTTTTTCTCCTGGCTAAGAACGATAGTGCAGTGACGTCATGTACTAAGCGAACATTCCGTGTGATAATGTTGCGAAGCGAAGATAGAAATTGTGTGCAGTTTAGCTTCTGGAACTTTTATAAGTTCTTGCATGTCATGTTATCGTATGCAATGAAAACGTCTTGGGTGTTTTATTGCAAGCGGTGGCGGGAGTAGATAACATGATACTATAAATCTTCGTTAAGGAAAATTATTCATGCTCTGGAAACGTTGACGACCAGTACCGAAGGGCACGGCTTGTTTATGAATGTAATCGTTTTATTCGCATAGGCGCGAATGGAAGTTGATGACTTGTTCACGGACTTGGCGGACGGAAAAAAACTACTCAAATTACTCGAAATTATTTCGGGCGAAAAGCTCGGGAAGCCCAATAATGGGAAAATGCGAGTGCACAAGATCGAAAATGTCAACAAAAGCTTAGCTTTCCTGCATACTAAAGTAAACCTAGTTTCAAACGTTAGGGCTATGTTTATATTGAACTCGGAACGATTGTTTGTAGGTACGCTTGGAAAGTATCGGCGCCGAAGATATCGTGGATGGCAATCCGCGTTTGATCTTGGGTTTGATCTGGACGATCATTCTGCGTTTCCAAATCCAGGAAATTGAAATTAATGTCGACGACGATAACGAAAGTAGTGAGAAAAAATCAGCCAAAGATGCCTTGTTGCTGTGGTGTCAACGAAAGACAGCGGGATATCCTTATGTCAATATCACGGACTTTTCAGGTAGATTTTGAAGGCGTTACATGCTTCGGGAAAGATAATGATTACCTTCTGGTCTGTCTCTTTAGGCTCTTGGCGCAACGGTATGGGTTTCAACGCCTTGATCCACTCTCACCGACCAGATTTGGTTGATTACAATGCCCTTAATCCACAAAACCATATGGATACGTTGCAAAATGCATTTGACATAGCGCAGAGGGATTTGGGCATTGCCAAACTGCTCGACGCCGAAGACATGGACACCAACCGACCTGACGAAAAGTCAGTTATTACATATGTCGCGTCGTATTACCATACCTTTGCGCGTATGAAAAGCGAAATGAAGGGAGGCAGACGAATTGCCAATGTAGGTGTCAATCTTACAAGTTTCGGGGAATATTTTTGTATTCAAAATGTATTTTTAACATTTTTTTTAGATTGTGGGTCAAATGATGGAGTCAGAAAAATCCAAGGATAGCTACAACCGCTACACGACAGACCTCTTGGAGTGGATTCAAGCTAAAGTCGTTTCCTTGGAGGACCGTAACTTTCCCAACTCTATTGAAGGCATTCAGAGGGAATTGCTTAAGTTTAAGCAGTACAGAACAGTGGAAAAACCCCCCAAGTAGACTTGCAAACCTTTTTTAAACGTTAACTTGGGTGTGTTTCACTGTGAGGGCTTGTTTGTTTTTAGGTATAAGGAAAGGAGTGAGATTGAAGCCATGTTTTTCACCATAAATACCCAGTTGGCAAGCTTGAGACAGCCTTCGTTTTTGCCACCTGAAGGATTGACAGTCCATGATTTGGAGCGCGCTTGGAATCAGCTAGAGCGCGCTGAACATCGGCGAGAAGTGGCACTGCGAGAGGAATTGTTGAGACAAGAACGATTAGAACATTTGGCGTACAAATTTGAACGCAAAGTAAAATACCGGGTTTCCTGATCTGAATCACGATGGAAAAGTAGACGCTGTTGTTGTATTTCGTTTTAGGGCGTGTTGCGAGATGGGTACTTGAAAGAAATGATTCAAGTGTTATCCGATCCGCGCTACGGGAGTAACCTGAGCCAAGTTGAAGCCACAGTCAAGAAACATGAAGCTATTAGTGCGGATATTCTAGCCAGGGTAAATTGTTCGATGGATTTTTACAGAGTAATGCTTACGTTTAAGAATTTTAATGTTTCGGTTTGCAGAAAGAGAGGTTCCATGACTTGACGTCCATGGCAGAAGAACTGGACAAAGAAAACTACCATGGGAAAGCTCGCGTGCAGCACCGTCTGGAGGAAATTTTGACTCGTTGGCGAGAATTACTAGCGTTGCTAGAGAAACACCGTGTGGCTCTACAAGCCGCTAACAACTTTATGGCCTTGCTGCGTGAAATGGATAATACTTTATCAACGCTAAAGGAGCTTGAAGTAGACTTAATTTTCGCGGCTACATGAGGAATTTATTGTTATTTGATTTTGATTTCGCTCTTTGCGTGCCATAGGATAACTTTCGGTCAGAAGATGTGGGCAGACATTTGTTGGCAGCAGAAGATTTACTGCAGAAGCATAGCATCCTGGAATCGCAAATTGCGGCTTTGGGCGACACAGTAAAGAAGCTAAACAAGCAAGCAAATACCATTAGCCATAGCGAGCTGTTGCCCCCAGCGGTTCAGCGTGAAGGACCTCTCTTGCAAGAGAAATTGGCAGCTCTGAATAACGACTACGATAAGTAAGAAAACGCTGGAGGAAATCCAGAAAGGAATATAAATATGTTCACATTATTTCCCGCCGTTTAGCTTGATCAAATATGCGAAAACACGACGAGGAAGATTGGAAGATGCCCGTATTTATTTCCAGTTCTTGGAAGATCACGAGGAAGAAGAGGCTTGGGTCTTGGAAAAGCAACGAATCTGTCAAGCGGGTGTGACAGCAAAGGACTTGAGGGCTGTGATTAGTCTCCAGCAAAAACACAAGGTACATTTTACTGGGTTTTTTGTCCCTGTTTTTAAGAAATCTTTTTTTTCCTGCTTTTTTTCTCTTTTGCGAAAGTATTAACATGAATTGTATGGTAACGTTTGCGTTTTTTTACATACGTCCCAAAACGGGGAAAATACTGGATGGCCTTTTCATGCATGCACATCTTTTTAGTCGAGATTCCAGGTACAATTGAACTTCCTTAATCGTGATGTTGTCAGCTTTTCCCCTCTTGACCGTAACAAACTTGAGGGGAAGCGCGATAACCGATACTTCGCCTTTGCGTTCGTAAATAAGACTGCAACTGCAGCTGTGGGACGCAGCTTTTAGACAGAAAAACTGGTCCGAATCCAACTGTCAAACGAGACATGCTTTGGCTTGATGTTCTTCCAGAACATGTGTCGCCTTTTCTTCCTGTATTATATAATTATTAATCTTTTTTTTCCTTTCTTTTTTTTATAATTTTTGGGACAACTAGGCGTTGTTAGATGAGATGAAATCTCGTTGGCCCAAAGCGGAAAAGTTAATGGAACACGGCAAAGAATTGCAAGCATCAAGTCATCCGGAGTCGGTCGATATTGGAAATCGCATGGAAAGCTTGAAGAAACGGTGGGAATTGCTGCAAAGCTTAGCTGCTAGTCGTAAGAAACAACTGGAAGATGCTGCAGAAGCTTACCAGGTAATTAGGTGGTTTTTCGCCTTGCTTTTAGTATATCGAGCTTATAATTACAACTTTATAACGATTTTTTTGGTGATTCGGGCCCAATCGGATCTTTAGGAGTACGGGAAGTTTGAAACTGAAAGGTTGTTACTTCAAGGGCAAGGGCAAGTTTATCTAGGCATGGATGTCATCGTGTTTTTTGTCCTCTTTTGCCCCTAGTACTTTTTTTTACAGATGAATAACAGTCTTTTGCACGTTTTGTGGTTATGGAATTTGTATACTAAGCATGCTGAACATTTTAGAGTCCAGTCTTCTTAAGCATTATTTTTTTGAGTTGCAAGTAAAGTGTGGTTTTGAATTTCTTTGCAGTTTTACGGCGATGCGAATGAAGCCGAATCGTGGTTGAAAGAGAAAATGCCATTAGTGCGATCCAGTGACCATGGCGTTGATGAACCTAGCGCACAAGCGTTACAAGCCAGACATCGTGACCTGGAGGGGCAGATTAATGCCTACGAAGTGGATATGCAAAGCTTGAACGCTCAAGCGGATAAACTACTAAGCGCTGGCGTGACGTCACTCATGGTAATTTTATTCATGCACGTCAAAGTGGAAACAGATTTGTCAGGCTCACGTATGATATATGTATTGGCGTATGCTTCCTTTCTCATGTATTTTTTCTCTTTACTCTTGTAATAGCTCGCAGCACCTCCCGCGATGATTGAAGAGCCTATGGAAGATGCAGAAGAATGGGTACAAGAAACCAGACTAGTGCCAATGGAAGAATGGGAAGATGAACCTTACGAACGGACCGAGTACAAAACCGTCACGGAAGAGCGCTTGGTACCCCAAGTGAGAGCTCAGTATCCATTTTCTGGTCAGGGCATGGAAATGGCCAAAGGAGAGGTAAGTTCAAGTTTGATGTCCGTATTTTCCAACGGAAATTGGATCTGCGAAGTTGGTTCACACTCTCCACAGTTGTTTCGTAATTACCGCCGTTTTAGGTAATGTGATAGTCCCGACGACCAGGTTTAGATTACGACATCACAAAGAATTTTGATATTTGGCAGTATTTTTCACATGAGAAATTGAAGGTTAAATTGACATCGGCTGGGGGCGATGGTTTGGGTTTACGATTTGCAAGTTAACGTCTGAAGTATCGGTTACGGAACCGGCAGAATGCACGTCGGAAGTCTTTACGTAAGATCCCGTAGATGAAAGGGTTCACCATCGAGTTTGTAATTTGGAGAATGGTCCCGAACAAGGTCAGTTCATTGGGAATCACGTACCGATCGTTTGTAATCATCTTGGTGAATTTAATCACTGAGTAAGGGGTCAGGCAAGCGAAGAAACAGACAGTTACCGTCAAAATACTCTGAAAGACTCGTTTAGACGTGGAGTTATAGTTGAAGGCGCGGTTTAAATGGCTAAGACGACGACCGTTACCCGTTTTGAGCAGAATGGGGCTGGTGGTAACAACTAAAACCGACGACGTTTCTCGAGGTTGACCTACTGTGGCGTCTTTTGCGGTAACCTTCAACTGGGCATCCCGTTCAGGACCCTCCAGGTTGTTAGAGGAAGTGTTTTCCCACATGCAAATTACGGAAGAAGGTGTGAGAGAACGAGGAGATTTCAAGTTGGCTATGAATACTATGTAACAATTGGACCCGAGGATAAGTAACGATGGGACTAAGAACATAGTTACGAAACCTACAGTGATGGATATTTTGGCATTTCTTGGGGAGTCGAACCAATCCATGGCACAAACTGCTTCCCAGTAATCATAGACAATAATGCCCATCCAGGCAACATTCATTGTAAAAACTATAGCTATGACGTAAATAATCATCAGTACGAACAGCATACGTCGCCGAGTGACTATTATAGAATAGCAGAGAGGGAAAACTACGCTTATTAGCCGATCCACACTCAGGGCAGTTATGGATAAAAGGCTCAATCCCATGCACAGGTAATTGAAAATTACGTGGACCGTGCACCAGATATTAGCGAAGGGCCAGTTATCAGCAAATACTGCTATGCTGCTCGGTAACATTACCATGACAGCTGTGATGGTATCCACTACTGCCAGGTTGAGTATCATTATGTTCGAAACCTATTGGCACGATTCCCCCGTTGGAATCGCAGAAAATATGAATAGTTTACGCTTTCGCAAAATCAAGTCGAAGTAATGTGTACTTGTTGGTGAAGTTCATAATCCCAAGACACAAGCGTAACAATGATTACGTTTCCCACAATGGCTGTTGCAGTCAACAAAATAATGGTGCATCCCGTAATTATATTTGCGAGCCAATAACGCCGGTCACCGGTTACGGATAGAATCAACGAGCTTGTTGTGGAATTGCTGTTTGCCAATAAGTCCATAGTCTAGGACAATCATTGTCGTTAACATGAAATTAAGTAAAGTAAGATAATAAGGGCAACTTTTAAAAGGGTAATTTCAGAAGTTTTCTGCTCTATTGTAGCAAGAAAATGTTCTATTGTGTACCTTTTGAGATGGGTTGATTAAGGCGGGAAGGGTGACAGATTTGGGCTTCTTTCTGTCAAAGGGTAGTTTTTTCCGTTGGGAGCACGTAGTCACTTGTTGATTGCTTTCTGGCAAGCAGCAGGCTGAGGAATTTCGTGCGATCAACAAGAAATATGACCCTTTATTGGAAGGTACAACATCGGTAGGGCGCAGAATCTAGTTTCTGCTAAGCTCGGGCGGAAAATTGGATCCAAGTTGTTTGAAAGCTTCTCCATTTGTACAATACTATATGACATTTTGGACATCTTTCAGATAACGTTTTTGTTGCAAAAAACAAACGACGACTGGTGGAATGTCCGTAAGGCAGATGGCAAGGATGGATTTGTTCCAGCGAACTATGTCAAGGAAATTGAACCTAAACGCATTCCTGTGCAAGTTCGGCAGCCGGTTGTCATTCGTGAAGTCCGCAAAATTAAAAAGACCAAAATGGTGAAACAAACTATTCCTGTCAAGAAAGTCAAGCCCCGCTCCCCAGGTAAACCATGGTGTTTTCTTGAATCCAAAGAAAATTCTTTATGGTCAATTTCTTGCATCCTTTTCTTATTAAGTTTGTAACTTTTTGTTGTTGATATTAGTAATACGTTTTGAATTTTATTGATTTCGTGCTTTATATAGTCAAGAAAGCAGGAGGAAGCCGTCCCTCTTCGCAGGCTGATTTAGATTCGGTGGAGAAAAGGAAAAAAACTATTAACGATATGTATAGCGATGTCCTGGCACTTGCTAAGGTAAGTCTAAGAAAAAACAGGGTATAATTGACCGATACCTCTTTAATTTCGGTACACTTATTTCTCGTAGCAACGGCAAGCCAATTTGGAAGATGCCATCCATCTCTTCGCTTTCCACCGTGAGTGTGATGATTTTGAGAAATGGATTGGGGAGAAGGAACGTTTTCTTCAGACGGATGTCAAGGGAGATAGCGTGGAAATAGTCAAACGCAAATTTGAAGTAGAACTTAATTGTCATGGCTTATTTCCACCTTTTTGTCTTACTTGTTTCTAATAATAGCAATGCGTGACGGATTTGTCTGCAAGTCGAGTGCGTTTGGAAGCTATAGATAAGCAAGCCGACGAATTAATTAAGACGAAGCACAACCAAGCTGCTATTGTGCGGCAACGCAAAGCCCATATCCACGCTTTGTGGGATAAGCTTAACAAGCTACTTAAATCCAAGGAACATTCTTTGCAAGGGGCAACAAGGTATGCTTTGTCTTCTTTAATTCCTTTTCTGGTATCTTCTATTCATGTACCGTTTCTATTTGTCTTGCAGTGTCGAGTTGTTCCATCGTACGTGCGATGAAGCACGAGATTGGATGCAGGAAAAAATGACAAAGATTGACACGGAAGATCTCGGACGTGATTTACAAACCGTACAAGCTTTACAGCGCAAGCATACCAACTTGGAGCGTGAGTTAGCGCCTTTGGAAGAAAAAACTAAAAAAGTTCATCACCTAGCAGCCTCGTAAGGCCCTTATTTTTGTTTCTTCTGTTGTTCCGAACTTATGTGTTACTTATTTATAGTAACATGTTGGGCTTTCTTTTAAAGTTTTACAGTAACGTGTTAAGCTAATTTATCTTGAAGGTGTTGGGGTTTGCTTTTAAGAATTTTATAACTAAAGCTCTACTTTTATAAAGGGTAACTCAGTCTTACCCGGAAGAAACTCGTGCCGTCAATGGGCGTCTTAACGAGATCCAAAGTTTGTGGGAAGAAGTTAAGAACAAAGCGCTGGCGAGACGGGCCAGATTGGAGCAGGCTGTGGGCCAACAAATTTTTCTGAAAGGAGCCAAAAACCTGGTAAAATCTATATCTTTTGACTTACTCTGGTTCCGAAGAAAAAATCATGAGACTTTACGAGAGAGATATGAATTTAATATTTGCTAATGTAGTTGCTCTGGGCTAGCGATGTGAAAGAGCTACTTAATTCGGACGCAACAGCCCGAGATGTGGCGACTGCACAAGGCTTAGTGAAAAAGCACCAAGAACTCGGCGACGACATCCGAGCTCATCAAGACGAGTAAGTTGTTTTTGTTCTTAACTTATCCGTACCTTAAAAAAAATGAAACGACGTAGGCTTTCACCTACTGTCGTGTCTTGTATTCTTTGATTTTCTGTTCATTCATACCATTCAGTTTAGTTTACAACAGAACAGGGAATGGAGGGGATTGCAATGGTTGGAAGATATTAGGGAATACAGTGGGGGGGAGGGGTTTTCTTTAGTTACCTGTGTCTACAACATACATTCGCTCGTACACATTCACACAAATCTTAACTACTTCGTTCAGAAAGAAAGTTAGATCGTTGAGGTTGAAGGGCTTGATAGGGTGTCGTTTACTTGATACTTTGTTGTTTACTTGTTAAATTTCCTTATCCATATTGTATTTCAATATGGATAAGGCACTTCTTCACTACAGCGTTTTTCATGCATTTGCTTTTCATTTCGTTTAGGTTTGCTGAATTAGAAGCTCTGGGTGTTCAAATCTTACAGCACAACCCAGATAATAAGGATGTACGTGAGAAGTTGGAGCAATTGGAAGAGGAGCGCAAGGCTTTGTGGCGAGGCTGGCAACAGAAAGAAGCATATTTGCAACAGTCCTTGGACTTGCAGTTGCTAAATCGTGAAGCGGACCAAATAGATGCAGCAACCTCGTCACAAGAGGCTATTCTTGAGAACCAGGACTTAGGCGTAAGCTGCTTTTTATCATGAGCATCTTTTGGCGCTATGCTCTATTATAAAGCTCGGTTTTCTATGGTTACTTTTCAGAACACGTTGGACGAAGTAGAAGCTCTTATTAAGCGACACGAAGACTTTGAGAATACTTTGGTCGCCCAGGACGAACGACTGAAAAGTTTCAGTGACATAGCTGACAAGTTGGTCAAAGCGGGTCATTACGACAGCCCTTAGTAAGTGTTAAAAAGTCGTGCCTAATTCTTCGGCAGAAATTAATTTCCGACAAATTTGTTGCAGTATTACAGGTCGTAGGGATGAAGTATTAGCGAGGCGAGATGCAGTCAAGAGATTATGTGCTGAAAGGGCGGCGTTGTTAGCTGCCTCTCGCAGTTTTCATGAGTTGGCCGCGTTAGTGGAAGATACGCGTTCCTGGTTGGCACAGAAACGCAAAGCGGCTTTGGATGAGTCCTACCGTGACCTCAACAACTTGGAACGCAAGTTGCAGAAACATGAAGCTTTTGAAAGAGAGTTACGTGCCACTGAAGGGCTCTTGAAAACTTTAAACAAGGTAATGTCGAGCTTTTTGACTTATTTGCGGGCTTACTTTTTGAAGGACGGCTTCTTAAGTTACTTTATTAAGGCCTAGAATTGTAAGCTCGTTGTGGTTTCTTTGTAGGCTGGACAAGGGATGATTGCTAAGAGTCACCCTCGGAGGGATGATATTGCATTAATGCTGGAAGTCATGAACGCTGAGTGGGAGGAACTAGTAGCCGTTTCGAAAGACAAGGGCGTAAAATTGCGCCAGGCAGCAGCCCAGCATGCATACAACAAGTAAGACTGATTCATAAAGAAGACTTGCGTCATCTTTTGATCTTGGACCACCTTAATGATGGTTTTCGCTATTCTTAGAACGTTGGAAGATGCCAAGGGCAAATTGAATGATTTTGAGACCCAATTAAGGAACGAAGAGTTGGGAACAGATTTACGCAGTTGTCGCGAGTTTGCGAAGAAGCATCAGAATTTGGAACACGAAGTAGGTGTCTGGGAGCAGACAATTGGCGATTTGGTCAACGCTGGACAAGATATGGCCGATGGTCACTTTGATGCCGATAGCATTATCAATAATGGCCAAGTATTCCAAGGCAGGTTAGACCATTTGCAAGATCCTATGGCTAAACGACGTGCCGCCATCGAGGAGGCTTTGCGTTTCCAAAAATTCAACTTTGAAGTGGACGTGGAACTACAATGGATAAAGGAACGAATGCCAGCAGCGACTTCGGAAACTTTGGGCCAGGACTTGCACCAAGCACAAAGCCTCGACAAAAAACACAAGAAACTAGAAGCTGAGCTTCAAGGTCACCAGGCTGCTATTGACCATGTACTACGCACTGGCGATGAGCTGATTGTGCAAAAGCATCCTGATAGTCAGCAAGTAAGATCGTTATTTTGGTGTCAAAAACAAGAAATTTAAAGTGCTAATGTACTAAAGTACTTGTGTAGTCACACTAAATGTACGCGCGTACAATTGTACACGTGTACATTCATACGTATGTTAATCCGTACTAAATGTACGCATGTACATTCGTACACTTTAATACTTAAGTATGAATATACTAAAGTATGTAAGTATGAATGTACTTAAGTACTAATGTACAGTACTCAGGCTATTGATATGTATGTGGACTTTGCAAGTTGTCCAATGACGGTGCTTATCCGTCGTTGCAACCAGTCCTGTCATGTTCAGACCACTACTACGATTATGTTAATTGAAGGAGAAGGCTATTCAGTTAAATGCCCTTTACTGGCAAAACGTACAAAATCGATGAAATTGCTATGCGACCATGAATCAAGAACTTATATTTATCAATAGCTTGTATATGCCCAAGCACTTTTTCTCTTTCTTTTTTTCATTTTGCCAGTGAAAAGGGATTAGCTTCGCTACTAACGGGCATTTAATTGAATGACCTCTTCCTTTTGAGTACTGTACGAATTAAGTACGAATACGTTCCTTAAGTAATTAAGCCCTTAAGTACGAACACGAGTATTGAAGTACTTAAGTACTAATTACTAGAGTTCTTAAGTACAAGTGTACTAAAGTAGTAATGTATTTAAGTACTAATGTTGATACTGATAACTCCATTTCCGTCTAGATTGAGGTCAAATGCAAAGACCTCAAACAGGTATGGAGAGAGCTGTGCGAAGCTGCTGCCAGCCGACGGAAGAAGCTCGATCTGTCTTCTAAAGCCCAACAGTTCTTTTTCGAAGCTGAGCAGATTGAAACATGGGTTGGTGAGAAAACGGACCTTATGAATTCGCCTGATGTGGGTAAAGACGAAGATGCTGCGATCAAACTCTTAACTAAACACAAAGTAAAGATTGAAGGAGAGAGAAAAGGGAGGAAACGGAGTAAAACTTGTTTGGTAGGCTTTTGAGTTGGAGCTAGACACCTACAGTGGCTTGGCGAGCGAAATGGGCAACATGGCTCAAGCCATGGTCACTGCTAATCATCCGGACGCCAAACTCATTGCTCAGAAACAACAACTTTTGAGCCAGGGCCTGAAATCTCTGCATAAAGCTGCAGTCAGTAGGAGGAAACGATTGATGGAATCAATGCATCGGCATGAATACTTACGCGAAACAGATTCTCTCTTGGCGTGGATGCAAGAGCAACTTACTGTAGCCAATTCTGAAGATTATGGTCAAGATTATGAACATTTGTTGGTAAATCACTTTCATTGCATTGTAGAAAGCATTCACATGAACTTGTTCAAATGACACTTTTAGACACTGCAAAATAAGTTTGAAGACTTTAAGCATATATTAGAGGGAGGCGCAGAGAGATTTAACCAGTGTGACGAGTTAGCGAAAAAGTTGATTGCCAATGAAAATCCCTATGCGGCAGATGCTGACTTACGTCAAGAGCAATTACGGTAAGTTTTGCCTACTTCATTGCGGTTTTACTTGGTGAAAGGCTGAAACTTGCCTCTTACGTCTTAACCAATGTTTCTTATTAACCTCACCTTATTGCACTTTGTTTTTGCCAATTTATTGCATGCCTTCAAAATTCCTTTGCTCGCCATTTCTGGGATTGGGAGTAGTACGCCTGACAAAAACGCTACTTCTTCACCTAAAAAAGAAGAAAGGCCAACCAAGCTAGTGGTCGCTAAACATACCAAGCTCTGGTAATAGTACTAAATTGGTTTTCCTTTAACATTCCTTGAGCAATTACCTGAAAATGTGGGAAATGTCGGTCTAAGGAAAGAAAAATTATTAGTGACGTTTGGGGCAAGTTGTTGGAAGCTGCGGACGCAAGGGATCGGAAGCTGGCAGCGGCCGGCGAGATACATCGCTACAACCGCGATGTTTCCGAAGCTCTTTCTCGTATTCAAGAGAAAATGTCGGCCATTCCTGAAGATCTTGGGCGTGACCTGAACTCGGTTTTATCGTTATTACGACGTCATGAAGGGTTTGAGAATGATTTAGTGGCCCTTGAAGCACAGTTACAAGTACGCAATTTTTGACTGATGGACATTAATTACATGACTAAATTTGGTTTGGTTTTGATTTGTTTGTGTAGGTTTTGATTGATGATTCGGCGCGTTTGCAAGCAGCTTATCCGGGTACAAATGCAGACCATATTAAAGACCAGCAAGCGTTGGTGGTTGACCATTGGGAAGTGCTGCAAGAACGTACAGCTCGACGCAAAGAAGAATTACTTTCGGCTTGCGAATTCCATCGATTCTTGTCTTCGGTAAGTTCTGCTTCTTTTCGTTTGGTGTATCACGTGCATTACTAGTGTCAGCTATTTCACTGCTGTGTTTCAAAGCTTTGGGTGAAGTTTGGCCCGTTTTTAATAACTTTTAATTTGGAATAACTTTGGTTAATAATAACTTCAATTTTAATCATAACTAATAATAACTATCAATAATTCGTAATAACTTTTTAATGACTTGGGTTAATAACTTTATTTTTAATTAATTTTTAATAACTTTGGCTATAGGTACGAGACCTGAGTAACTGGGCCCAAGAAGTGCAGAATACAATGGGAGCCGAGGACAAAGTACGTGACGCTAGTGGCGCACAAGCTCTACGAGCCGAACACGACAGACTCAAAGCCGAGATTGAAGCGCGGGAAGATTTGTTCGGTTCAGTGAAACAAGTGGGCGAGCAGCTGATCCATGATGGACACCCCATGACTCCCGTAATAACCTTAATTTTTGCTTCGTGTGAATTTGGTGCTTAAATTTGACCTTTCGTTTACCGTTTTAGGAGATTCAAGAGAAACTGCGTCAACTGTTGGAAGACAGAAATAAACTACACATGGCCTGGCACCAGAAACAGGTTTATTTGGACCAACTGTTGGACTTGCATTTCTTTTTGCGGGATGCTAAGCAAATAGATACTATTTCCAGCGCACAAGAGGTATGTTCCTGAATTGTTTGGGTAAAATCGTTGAAGCTTAAAAACTTTGGTTTGAAAACTAGGCGGCATTGGCGAGCACTGAAATCGGGACAACAGTAGAAGAAATTACTGTGCAAGTAAAGAAACACGAAGCTTTCGAGAAGCTTGTAGCTGTGCAAGAAGAGAAATTGGCTGCTTTGGAAGAACACGGCGAGAAATTAATCGCGCAAAAGCATTTTGAAAGTGCCTTGGTGCAGCAACGTATCCGTGAAGCCACCAAACGACGAGCCAAAGTGAAAGAGTTGAGTTTAGCAAGGAAAAATCGGCTCAAAGATGATTTGTTGTATGCGCAATTCTCGCGAAATGCCAGCGAGGTAATCAAATGTTTGCTTAGACGATTTGTATTTTTTATTCGTATTTCTTATTCAAAGGCGGATCTGTGGATTGATGAGCGCCAGAAACAATTGGATTCTGAAGATCAACAAGGACACGTGACTACGTTAGAGGAGAAAGTGAAATGTTTGCAGAAACATCAGACATTCCAGGCTGAATTGTCTGCCCACCAGGGTCGCATCAATGATATATGTCAACAAGGTAGATTTTTCACAGAATTTTCATAACAAATTTTCCCCTTATTTCTGAGCATGTTAGGTGATACACTGTTGGCCAACCGACACGAAGCTGCGCGAGACATCAATGCGCAGCTTGAAGCTCTGCTCGCAAAATGGAAACAGTTATTGGCGTCATCTACGGCTCAAGGACGCGGCTTGGAAGAAGCGCAAGATATTCTCGAGTTTAATAACCAGATTGAAAAAGCCGAAGCCTGGATGCGCGATAAGGTATTTAACAAAAAAAACTTGTGTTTGTACAACAAATTGTGTTTTTACTAACAAATCAATGCATATTATAGGAAATGATGGTACATGTGGCTGAGAAAGGCCGAGATTATGAGCATTGCTTAGCTTTGCAGCGAAAACTGGACGATGTGGATTCCGATATGCGTGTGGATGAAAAACGCTTGAAAGCAATCAACGCTTTAGCCGAGAAATTAGTACGACAAGGACGTGGAGATGTTCGACCAGTACAGCAGCGCCGAGAGCAGTTAAACCAACGGTAGGGACCGAGTTATGTATGGGGAAAAACTTATCTAAACTGTTTAATTTGCTATTAGGTGGAAAAATTTACAAGGGGATTTGGAGAAATACCGCGAGACTTTAGGGGAAGCTTTGGAGTTGCACGCCTTCCATCGGGATTTAGCTGATACCGACAGTCGTATTTCGGAAAAAGGTACTCTTTTGCAGCCAGAAGAAACGCCTGTGCAAGAAGAGGAGTCCTTGACTGCGGTTGAAGCATTGCAACGCAGACAGGAAGCAATGGAGAGGGACCTGACGGCCATTGAAGGCAAACTAAGAGTAAGCGTTGTCTGTTTTGAAACCCTTCAAGCTGTCATTGTTGAGTTTCTATTAGTATTTATCACGTTGCTTTTTGCAGGAACACGAATCCGAAGCTCGTCGCTTGACTAGGAAATACCCTGACAAGTCATCGGCTATTCATTCGCGGTTGTCGGATGCGCAGGACCATTGGCGTAGTCTGCAAGATCTAACAGCCCAACGTAGGGCCGCTTTGGCAGCTTCATGCGTCCGTAACAAATTCTGGGAGGATTTGAAAGAACTGGAGCGCTGGGTTCAACGTATGATTGAACGAATGGATGAAACCGGTCTGGCCAATGATACCAGCACAGCCGAAGCCAACTTGCAGCTGCATCAGGAGCGCAAAGCGGAGATAGATGGGCGCCAGCATAGTTTTAGCGTCTTGAAAGACTTCGGGCATAAGTTGGTCCAATCTGAGACGGATCCTGCCACCAAAGAGCAGTTGGCAAGGCAAGTGGCCCGTTGTGAAGAACTAAGACGTATGCTGGCTGCATCTTGGGAAGAGCGAAGACAAGTTTTGGTGCAATGCTATCAGAGGGGTCAATTTATGGAAATGGCCGAGCAAGTTAAAGCTTGGCTGGCTCGCCAAGAAGCTTTTCTGTCCAATGACGACACTGGCGTAAGTGCTTTTTGGCTAATTTCTGTGTACCTTATGGTATTTTATATTTTTTCTTTATTCTGAGTAGGATTCACTCTCGAGTGTTGAGATGCTAATCCGGAAACATGATGCCTTCGAACGCACAATGGCAGCTCAAGGAGGGCGTGTAGAAGAGCTCGAGCGCGTGGCTCATGACCTCACTTCGGGTACAGTCCCTCATTATGATGCACAAGGCATCCTCCACACGCTGGACAACGCGTTACGCGCTAAAGATCGTGTCCGCGATATGGCTGCACAGCGACGTCGTAAGTTGCATCAATCCAAGCAACTTTTCGTCTTCCTCCGCAACGTCCATGAAGTAGAAGCCTTCATTTCGGAAAAAATGCAAGTGGCTTGTGACGAAAACTACCGCGATGTCACCAATTTGCAAAGCAAAGTCCAGAAACAGATTGCGTATGATGCGGAGCTTCAAGCAAATCGCCCCCGCGTAGCTGGTGTAACGTCCGAGGGTGAAAATTTGATCGCCGCTGGGCATTTTGCATCTATGGAAATCCGCAGTCAGTTGGACTCGGTAGAATCGCAATGGCGTCAGTTACAAGACGCTTCAGCCCTGAAGAAAAAACGTTTGAACGAAGCGTACCAAGCCATGCTTTTCAGCCGTAATCTAGACGATTTGGAGTCGTGGATGGACGACGTGGAAGAACAGTTGCAAAACGAAGATCACGGCAAAGATTTGGCGTCAGTCTCGCATCTACTTAAAAAACATCAAACCTTGGAAGCAGATATCAACGGACATGCTGAAAACGTGGGAAGTTTGAAAAACGGAGCCGACGTCTTCGTTAAAGAAAGCCATTTTCTGGCTGATGACATCTTAACACGGACTTTAGCTTTGGTGAAAAGGTAAAACGCCCTAAATTTAAGAAATACATTTCTCCGCTGTTTCGATATTTCCTTAAAGTTGTACATTTAAGAATTTAAAAACATTTTTAAGAACTTGCTTTTGTTTATTGAAATATTTTTTCTTGCACAGGTACCATTCCTTGTATGAGCCGTTGCAGATCCGTCGAGATAATTTGGAAGATGCTCAATTATTCCATCAGCTATTCCGAGACGTAGAAGACGAAATCACGTGGTTGGGCGAGAAAGAGCCTTTAGTGAACTCGACAGAATTGGGCACTTCACTTGCGTCAGTTCAGAGTTTGCAGAAGAAACACCAAGTTTTGGACGCTGATATCCAAGCTCATGAACCACTTATAATGGCCATCCAATCTCGCGCGAAGCAAATCGTCAAGTCGGGACACTATGCCGGCCCCGAAATCGAAGCCAAGGTGAAGGAAATGATGCAGAAATTGGAGGCTATTAAGGATAGTTCAGCCGTTCGCAAGTTGAGACTTTTGGATGCAGTCGAATCGCAGATGGTAATCATTTAGCTTTTTTTGTAAAAATATTTGCTGGGCTAGGATATTAACCACTTTTGTTTTAAACAATTTCACAGTTTTATACGGAAGCAACCGAAGCAGAAGCCTGGATTCGTGAAAAGAGGCCGTTGTTGACAAGCGTGGACGTTGGGAAAGATGAAGACAGCGTTCAAAGCTTGTTGAAGAAACTGGAAGCTTTGGAAAGGGATATCAGTAGCTTTAATTCTCAAGTTGGACGCTTAGCCAAGTTGGGACAAGGCTTGGTTGACCGAGGACACTTCGATGCTGCCAACATCCAAGGAAAGATGTCCAAAGTCGAATCCCAGTACGCTTTGTTGCAACAGTTTTTGGAGGAGCGCCACCAACGACTGAACCAAAGCCGCAAACTACTCAAATTCTTGCGAGAAGCTGACGAGTTTGCGGATTACTTGAATGAGCAGACGAATGTCGCCGCTTCGGAAGATTATGGTCGGGATGTCGAACACGTTGAGATCTTAATTCAGAAATTTGACAAGTATAACAGGACATTTGTATTTGGAAAGTTTCAGTTATTTTTTTTTCCTTTTTTGCTGTAGTTTCATGCTGACTTTGGAAGCTAGTGGAGATAAGTTGGAACGCTTGAAGACTACAGCCAACAATCTGTTTGCCGAACATAACCCCGAACCAGCTCGAATCCGCACCAAGATGGATGATGTACAGCAAATGTGGGAAGATTTGCACGAGTTGGCTCATGCCCGTCAAGAAGTACGTCTTTTTGTTGTTGAACTTTCTATTCCGTAGCAATCGCCTCCGATATGTCTCTCTTTAATGTTGCCCATCTTAGAATGACCACCTTAGACCATCTTAGACCACCATTCCTACTTTCTATCAAAATCACAAAATGTAGTCTGAGTTTTAAAGAAATATTTGGAACTTTTCAGGCATTGGCGGGAGCTAAACAGGTGCATGTCTTTGACCGCAACGCTGACGAAACTGTGGCTTGGATCGCCGAAAAAGATGCAGCATTATCTTCTGAAGATTTTGGTCAAGATTTAGAAGGCATTCAAAGCTTGGCTAGGCGACATTTCGGTTTAGAGCGTGATTTGGCGGCAGTGAAAGAGCAGGTGGAATTAGTTGTGGATGAAGCTGGGCGTTTATCCCAAGAATTCCCCAGTGCAAGAGATCATATTGCCGTCCGGCTGGAGGAAACGGTGAATGCCTGGAATGAGCTGTTGGACCGTGCTGCTCTACGCAAAGATAAATTGCAACAAGCTGAGCAGCTGCAAGCTTACTTTGATGATTACCGAGATCTCATGTAAGATGATTTTTTTCTTATTTCTACGATCTGTTTCTTATTAAGATACGCAGATCTCGTAGTCATATGATCTCGATGTTCAACGCTGTTTTTGATTAAGGTTTAAGACACTAAAATCTAATGTGTAATTAGGGCTTGGGTGAATGAGATGATTGCCAAAGTGACAGCTCCCGATTTAGCCAAAGATGTGACTACTGCCGAAACCCAAGTGGCTTTGCATGACGAGTACCAGGATGAAATCCAAGCTCGAGCGGAAGCCTTTAGCCAGTTTTCAAACACTGGGAACCGGTTAATCGATGATGGACATTTTCTTTCTGAAGAAATCCAGGATAAAGTGGCTACCTTGAATCAACGTCACACCGCTTTGCTTGACGCTTGGCGCTTGAGACGAGAGATTTATCAACAAAACTGGGACACGTTGGTGTTCAAACGCGATGCCGCATTAATAGACGGCTGGCTCGACAGTCGCGAAGCGCAGCTAAAAGAAGGTCATTTGGGTGTAAACATTCGCGAGGTAGAGGAGCTTATCCGTCGACATGAGGACTTCCAGCAAACCTTGGAAGCCCAAGAAGAAAAACTTGCCACCATTCGAAGAATTACTTTGGTAAATAACGGTTTCTTTATGAGTTGATTGGGCTAATGTGCTGCTTTGTTTAGCTGGAAGAAGCTTTTGCCAATTTGAAAAAGCGCGAAGAAGAAGTAAAGAAGTTGGAAGTGCAACGAAGGGAGCAAGAACGAGCAGATGCAGCTAGGAAGAAGGAAGTCCATCGACTAGCGAACGTAGTTTCAAAATATTTTGGATTCAAGTCTTCATTATTAACACGGGTGGTCTCACGTCTAGGAACGTCGTCAAGAAGAGCAACGACGCAGAACGCAAGAAATCAAAATTAACCGCGAAGATATGGAACGCATAAACTTGAACCTGAACGGAGATTTGAAAGCTTCTCCTGCAGCTCCCGCACGCTCTATCTCGAATTCGGGGTCTGAGCGAGCTGATGGCTCACCAAGGTATTTTTTTTTATTTTATTTTTAAAGCTCTTGTTTGCTTCTCTATTAAATCCCTTATATTTATTGTACTATAGACTGAGCGCTAGGGATGTTTCGGACGGGAACACCTTGAAAAAAATGGGCAGCCAGACCTCTTTACTAAATGATCGTTACAGGCCAGGTTAGTGCAAGATTCTCCAAATTCTAGTAAATCAAGTGTAAGTTGGAATTGTAGGGAGCGTCAAAAGAGCGGAAAGCATGAAGGTGGGCACTAGTCCTTTGGAAAGCCTGAAAGTTAAACGTACGCCTTCGTTTACGACCCGAAGACACACCCAAAGCTTCCGGAAACACAAGAAAATGGACACAATGGCCGATTTGCCGCCTGTGGAGATCGAAGGCCACTTGGACCGCAAACAAGAGTTCCAAAGTGGTGGCAAGAAAGCAGCTATCCGCTCCTGGAAAAATTATTATACCGTGTTATGTGGGCAGCTACTTTGCTTCTTTAAAGACCATGAAGATTTCACGGAAAGTAAAGCAGCAGCTCCTCCTCTTATTTTGTACCAGGCACTCTGCGAACGTGCCACTGATTATACCAAACGCAAAAACGTCTTTAGGTAATCGACACTTTATAGAAATTTTATATAAATAATATAAATAAACAATTTGTTAAAATTAATAAACATATTTTCCATAAATAAAAGAAAAATGTGTACTAATATCTATCATTGTCAACAGGATTCGAACTACTGACGGAGCCGAGTACCTATTTGCTACTCATGAAGAGAAGACTTTAGAGGAATGGGTGAACAAGATAGTTTTCCATGCTAATTTGGCGCCTTCCCAGCAGTTGTTGAGCTACGATGCCCAAAAGGTAACGTGAACGGTTTAATTACTGCTTAATAAGACACGTGCACGGTGATAGTTACTAAGCACGTTCCTCCTTTGAGTTCCTTTTTCCGTGTTTTCAGTGTATGCTCACCTAGCACGCATCACGGCACTAATTCTAATTTGTGGTCTTTGTGTCTGTTTGCATGTCTTATCCCAACTGTGAATGTCAAAGCCGGATGGCATGGTTACGCTTGTGAAGCCTCTGCCCCCAAGAAGTCGTTTATCCACTCATATGCATGACAAAAGCAAGAAAGACAGAGACGATGATGAAGAAGATGGCTTTGAAAGTGCCAACTCAAGCCCTAATTCGTCGCCGCCTACTCCACGGAAGAACATAACCCAAGTTCTAACACAGGTCAACTTTTAACGCACTCCCTGTAGTCAACCCCTTTGTTTTTAACTTACGACTTTGCTTAACTTGAGCTCTACCTGTTTCCCTGAACGCTTCAGCATCGTTTTCGTATAATTACAGGCTGAAAAGGACGTAGCAGCCCCTCCTCCGCTAGCCCTTCGGCCGGCCGCATTCCGTGTGCCGCAATCTGTGGACAAACCCGAAGTACCTCGTCGTTCATTCCAGGAAGATGTGTGGGTAAGACGCCCTCCGACTGAAGTAGACGGTAAGTGAATTGGTGTTTGAGGGCATCTTTCGTGTATTCACTGCTTATTGTGTGTCAATGGTGTTCGTTTCCGTTCCGTATAGCTTCTGTTCCTTTGCCGGCTTTACCGCGTACAGCTCCGCCACCTTTACCCCAATCCCGACCTCCAATTCCACCAAGAACACAGATGGCTCCTCCGCCTCGTCCACCTCCAGAAGATTGGAGTCCGCCTTTAAATTATGGCAATGGTAAACCCCGCTAGTTGAGCTTGTATTTGTTCGCTGGTTATTTAGTTTCGCACGCTAGATAGACAAAGAGCGTTTACTAAGTGTACGATTGATAAATAGGACACAACAACGGGGAAGCAGCTCGTGCGGCTAGTTACAGCAATCTAGAAGCTCCGCCTATTCCTCCAGCCCGTCCAAGCTCGATGCCTTCACCTCCACGTTCACAACCACCTACCACCAACGTTACTGCCAGCGGTCAATCTTGGTCATCAGGAGCCCGTGGTTATGGCACACCAAGCTCGTCTACTAGTACGCTGGAGTCACGACACGGGCCGGGAACTGGCCATCCCAATCCCAGTGACACGTCGTCAGAAAGTGACGCTCCACTACCGTCTCCACGGAAAGATAAAGACGGTAAAGAAAAAGGTCGAAGCAGCGTTTTGGGTATCTTTAAGCGAAAGAAAGGTGCCCAAGTATGATTTTTTTTTGCGGAAAAAATGCGAAGTTACCGTTTCTGGTATTTCGCAGCCTTAAATGATAATGAAAATTAGCCTTGGCGAATTGTGTAGTTCCAAAAGTTAATGTTTGCGAGTCAGAATCATTGCCAGTTGTAGATGTCAGAACAATTTGCTTAGAGATGAAATTTTGTTATTTCTGTTTTAGTTGTCAAATGGTTTACTAATTTAGTAATGTTTAATTCCCAAAGATGGTTGCTTTATTGCAGAAAAAATAATTCTAAGGAATAAGTATAATAGACTGCTTGCAGGTTAATTAGTTATTGTGTTTTACTAGTTAAATAAACGGTGGAACAGTGTTGATTCTTTATTTATAGTAGAGTTCCGGCATTAAAATACGAAAAATGGTCGATTGTTATAGAGCAAGGTCATGTTTCTTGTGGGAGACCTTCTAGTGCAGTACACAATTGAAATAGGAATACGAAAGCATAACGTTACAAAAGGGTTTCGTGTTCCGAACAGTTTGCTTGGACTCTTGAACGATAGCAATAGCTGCCGCACTATTAACATCAGGCTACGTAGTACCCAATGAAATATTCAATTTCTACATAGTACGGGGATTAATAAGGAATCAAGCTCAAATCGAAAGAACTAAACCCGTATAACGGTAAGAAAATCCAAGAAGGGAACTACAACGCGCAAAATATCAACCATTCACATATTGTGGCAAAACGCGAAATCCATACCAGTGCTATCTACTTATACCGTACCATATGTGCGTTTCATTTACGGGAAGGTGAAACAGGAACAGCAACAATTACTGAGCTGCTACTTATTGTAGCGTTTAGGAGTTATACATGCTACAAGGATGCAGGATTTGTCCGAGTTATGGAGTGGGGAACAGTACGAAGAGGAATCTGACCTCTAGGCCTTCTGATAGGCATATGCTGAAGAAGGGAAATTTTGTACTAGAGCAACGTGTTTTTGGAATGCGATTCATGTGTGAATTTTTAAAGAAAAATAAATGTTATTTTCCTACAAACAAGTTTTTGTTATTTGCTGCTTATGCTGCGATATTTTTCCCCAAAAAAGTCGATGCGTTCAAGGCGGCAAGGCGCAGCGAGCTAAGCTTTTGAACAGTGTTGTTCTGTTTCTGTTTGTTCATAAGTTGCTTTTATAGAAGTTTCAACAACATGTAAATATAAGTTCATGACCGAGTGGATAACACGTACGACTGTGGACCAATAGGTACTCAGTTTGATTCTCGGTCGTGGCACTTTATTTTGTCGAAAAAAGCGAAATATTAAATGGTTACCTTTCCCTGTACCTTATGCATTCCCGGCAAGGTTTTCTATTCCCATATTCGAAATTGTGATGCTTCGGCATTACGAGCTCGAATATCGGGGATGGGAAAACGAGCAGGGGAGTTGGGAACAGGGAAAGGGGCGAGGCTCTCAATTTTTCAAGATTTTTTGAAGGGACCTTTTCGAAGGATTTTAAATTTTTATAAATCGAACAAAATATGGAACACTATTAACATACACGCAGACCAGCTTACTTCATATGTTGCATTTATAGAAGTTTCAATGCCCTTTAATTATAAGCGTATGATCAAGTGGATAAGACGCAAGCCTTGTGATCGGAGGGTCGCAGGTTCGAAGCCCGGTCGTGGCACTTTATTTCGTCGAAAAAACGAAATATTAAATGCTTCCCTTTCTCCGTAAGACTTAAGCCTTCAAGGTGTGGTTTATATTCCTATATTCGAAATTGTGATGCTCCGGCATTACGAGCCCGAATATCGGGGATAGGAAACCGAACAGGGGAAAGCTCTCATTTTTCCACGATTTTTGAAGGGGACCCCCTTGATATAACATTATTCCTTATGGAGAAAAGCCCTGAAAAAGCTTTCCCAGCTCGAAAAGAAGCCACGCCCACTTTTTGGCAAAATTCACCAATAGGATTCGTCCTTTTTGGTAGGCCCCGCCCCTTTAAGCGGATTTTTGTGAAAAATCTCACAAATTTTCGTTTTCTATTTCAAAAAATTATAAATCGTACAACAAAACGCACAGTTTTGGAAAGCAAAAATTGTACGGGGAACGTTTGGGTACAAAAATAAGTAAATAGGGAATCCCGAGAGGAAGCAGAACATCCCATTTGCATAATTTTAGAATCTATTTTTTTAGGCAAAAATGTCTAATAACAAGAATTGGAAAACTGAACACTATAGCAACGTTTGGGAAGGAAAATTTCACAAGAAAGCAAAAAATAAATTCGGAAAACAAGCATGGTAATGCTACTCAAAAAATTCGTTTAAAGGCAACCTAAAGTTTTGAATATTGCCAAGGTTTTCACTGACAACGTTGGATGAAAAATGCTGCTGCTTGGCAAATCTGAAGGGAATACTGAAGATTACAATAAAGGTTGTTTCGTAAGGAAATATTGGCGGATATCTGGCTCACACGAGTATGCTGCCAGTTTGCATCCATAATGGGTAATCCATGCTGATTTGTATCTACAAAATCCAGGAAAAAATTTAGTAGAAGGAAACAAATTAAAACTTAAAAGTTAGGGTTACCGTTTATCACGCTGTATGTAGGGATTTACGAATATAATTTTGCCAGCTCTGCAAGAACTTTCGGGACGGTGTACAAAAGAAGCTTTTGTTTCCTTCAGTTCAATATAGTAGTCATCCTATAAAATAGCAAGGAAAGTACATTAGACTCCAATAAGGAAACATAATGAAGACGAAAAACTAATGTATATTAATAAAGTATTATTGAACAACAACAAATGTACTATACTGAAACACCTGTTTCGATCTAAGACGGATTATCAAAGGAACAACCTACGCTTCGAAGTATCTTCGCAAATGAGCGGACCACCTCACGGTACTTTTCGATACGGCGAGTTCCATCTCAAGCCTAGGACCAAGCATTAAATAATAAAAAAATCGTAGTTCTTTCTAGTTAAAATACTTTACCTTCAATTGTGAACGACAAGGACAAAATTGGTGAACATGATAA